>PVJS01045957.1:0-16013 GCA_004027185.1 Glis glis | reverse complement strand
AGCTGAGGCTGGCCGCGAACCCGGATCCTCCGGTCTCCGCCTCCCAAAGTACTGGGATTACAAGCGTGCGCCACCACATATTCCGTATTTCTGACAACATAAACACAAAAGTTTTATTTTATTATTATTATTTTTTCCTGGAACTGGAGATTGAACCCAGGGGCATTCTACCTCCGAGCTACACCCCCAATCTTATTTTTACTCTTTATTTTGAAACAGGGTCTCACTAAGTTGCAGAGGACCTCACTAAGTAGCTGAGGCTGGCAGCAAACCTGCGATCCTCCTGTCTCAGCCTCCCAAGTACTGGGATTACAAGTGTGCGCCACCACGCCCAGCTACAAAGGTTTTAAAATTAAGAGAAATATCATTTTTAGTGAAAATATAATTTTTCAATGGGGAAAACTTGCATCTTCCCTAATCATTAAATACTTTGGATTATTATTATTTTCTACGATTTTGGACTAATTCATATTCCAACACAGGCTACAGATGATTCTACCCCATACCCTCATGGGCGCCTGACCACCAATGGGTGTAGAGGCTCAAGGACCATAAACAGCCTGGTATGTCTCTTCTGAGCCTGGCCAGCACCAACCAGGCCAGACATGAGGACTGATGATGAAACACAAGATGTGAGATGAAATGAGTCTAATTGGGTCTATTTCCTCAAGCACAGCAGTTAGATCTTCCGTGTATGAGAACAGAAAAAAAGCCAGGTGTGGTGGAACACATCTGTAATCCTGGTACTTGAGAGGCTGAGACAGGAGGAGCCCAGGTTTGAGGCCAGCCTCAGAAACTTAGCAATACCCTGTTTCATAATAAAAAAATAGGGCCAGGGGTATAGTTCAGAGGTAGAACCCTTGGGTTCAAGAACAGAAAAGAAATCACCCCCACCAAAAAAAGGGAAAACAGGACAGGGTCATGGGGAAGGCAATCACATTAAAAGGGTGATGGGGCTGGGAAGGTAGGTCAGTGGTAGAGCACTTGCCCAGCCACTGAGGTTCAATCTCTAACACCACAAAGAAAAGAAAGGAAAAGAAAAGAGGGAGGGGGAAAAAGAAGATGATCATATGGAAAGGACCCAGAAGCAATGAGCATCCTTTGAGAGCAGATTTGGGGCCAAATACCACTCTTTGTGAAAAAGAGCCAGGGACTCTAAGTAAAGGTGGGGTACCAGGCGAGACAGCACCAAGGACTTCCTGTCCCTTTTGGGGCTGTCACTGATTGCAGCACACTGAAAGAGTATAACTATTCTGGAATCAGAAAATTCCAAGCTCCATATTCCTTAATTAAGCCTTATCTTTAAAAAGTATTTGAAGCCAGAGGCTACAAATTTCAATTAGCAAAGTAATAAGAAATCTTGAAAGAATGAGAGACTATTGACATAAGGACACTGAAAACACAAAGGATGACGCCAGCCAATTACCTTGTCAGAGAAGAAGAAAAGTTCAGCAAATATTTACACACCAGTTACTATAAAAGTTAAATCTATATTCATTCTGTACATTATCATTAAAAAATTTAATCACTAAGTCTATTTGCTAAAAAGAGGAAAAAGACGTTTCCATATCACAGATTTTTTTAATAGTTCTAAGAGATAGCAACCCATAACTTTGACATTGAATTTTTGTTCTAGAAAATATATACGTGGTTTACGTGGTGGCACACGCTTGTAATCCCAGCACTTGGGAGGCTGAGACCGGAGGATCCAGGTTCGCGGCCAGCCTCAGCTACTTAGTGAGGCACTCTGCAACTTAGTAAAACCCTATTTCAAAAAATAAAGAATAAAAAATAGGGCTGGGGGTGCAGCTCGGAGGTAGAATGCCCCTGGGTTCAATCCCCAGTACTGCAAAAAAAAAAAAAAGGAAAATATTTACTTTCATTTTTGGTCAACTAACTTTCAGCAGGGGTGCCAGACAATTCAAATAGTCTCTTCAACAAATGGTGCTAGGACAACTGGATAGCTACATACAAAAAGAATGAATTTGGGGCCCTACCTCACACCATACACAAAAATTAACTCAAAATGGATCAAAAAGCCAGGCATGGTGGCACACACTTGTAATCGCAATACTTAGGAGGCTGAGACAGGAGGATCACAGGTTCGTAGCCAGCCTCAGCTACTTAGTGAGGCCGTCCGCAACTTAGTGAAACCTTGTTTCAAAAATAAAAAAGAATAAAAAATAGGGCTGGGGTTGTACCTCAGAAGTAGGATGCCGGCCGGGCGTGGTGGCACATGCTTGTAATCCCAGTACTTTGGGAGGCGGAGACCGGAGGATCAGGGTTCGCGGCCAGCCTCAGCTCTCTCTCTCTCTCTACCTGTCTCTCTCTCTCTCTCTCTACCTGTCTCTCTCTCTCTCTGCTTAGTGAGGCCCTCCGCAACTTCGTGAGACCCGGTTTCAAAAATAAAGTATAAAAAATAGGGCCAGGGGTGTAGGGCAGAGGTAGAACGCCCCTGGGTTCAATCCCCAGTACCACAAAAAGAAAAAAAAAAAGAAGTAGGATGCCCCTGGGTTCAATCCCCAGTACCACACACACACACACACAAAAAGGATCAAAAACCTAAAGAGCTAAAACATAAAATTCTTGGAAGAAAACACAGGAGTAAATCTTCATGATCATGGATTAGGCAATGGCTTCTTAGATATGACACCAAAAACATAAGAAGCAAAAGAAAAAAATAGATAAATTGGATCATATAAAAATTTGAAACTTTCATACTGCAAACAATGGCAGCCATAAAGTAAAAAAGACAATGTTCAGTATCAGAGAAAGTATTTGCAAATACATCTGACAAGAGACTTGAATTCAGAATATATGAAGAACTCTTCTAACAATGATAAAACATAAATAATTTGATTTTAGAGTAGGTCAAGGCCTTGAATAGACACTGAAGCACTTGAAAAGATGCTCAACTTCATGGAAATGCAAATCAAAGGAGATACTACTTCACCCGAATCCTGATGGTTGAAAGACAGATGAGCAGGGGACGAAGCTCAGTGTAGAGCACTTGCCTAGAATGTGCAAGGCCCTGCCTGGGCTCAATACCCAGAATCACCACACACACACACACACACACACACACACAAAGACAGGAAGTAGTAAACATTGGTGAGGATTTGGAGAAATTGGAGTCCTCGTTCATTCCTGATATAAATGGTACTTTGGAAAATAATCTGGGAGTTCCTAAAAAAGTTAAAACATGCAGGGAGTGGTGGCACATGCCACTCAATACTTGGGAAGCTGAAACAACAGGACCATTCAAGGCCATCATGGGCAACTTAGTGAGACCCTGTTTCATAATTAAAAATTAATAAAAAGGACGCCGGGCGTGGTGGCGCACGCTTGTAATCCCAGTACTTGGGAGGCTGAGACCGGAGGATCCGGGTTCGTGGCCAGCCTCAGCTACTTAGTGAGGCCCTCTGCAACTTCATGAGACCCGGTTTCAAAATAAAGTATAAAAAATAGGGCCGGGGGTGTAGCGCGGAGGTAGAACACCCCTGGGTTCAATCCCTGGTACCGCCAAAAAAAAAAAAGAAAAATTAATAAAAAGGGCTGAGGGTGTAGCTCATAAGTAGAATATCCCTGAGTTCAATCCCTACTACTGTAAAAAAAAAAGCAGTTACCATATGACTCACCAATTCCACTCCTAGATACGTATCCAAAGGAAATAAACACATCCATATAAAAGTGTGTGCACTAACGTTCACAGTAGCATTACTCATAACATCCCAAAGATGGAAACAACCTAAACACCCATCAATGGACAAGAGGATAAACAAAATATAGTGTATCCATACAGTAGAATATTATTCAGTCACCAAAACAATAAAATACTGACGCTTGCACACTATGAATGAACCTCAAAAACATTATGCTAAATCAAAGATGGCAGACACAAAAGGCCACATATTGTGCAATACCACCTGTATGAGTGTTCAGAATGAGTAAACTACAGAGACGGAAAGGCGGCCATGGTGACTTAGGGCAAGAGTGAGGGGAAGGAGGAGTGGGGGTGACTTCTAGTGGGTGCAGGGTGTCTTCTGGGAGAAGAAAAATGTTCTAAAGTTAGATTGTGGTAATGGTTGCACAACTCTACAAATATACTAAAAAGAACAAAAACAAACCATAATCTCTTTCAAGTTACCATAAATTTTAAAATATAATGCTTAAATGCTGTTTAAAAAAAATAATAAGCCAGGCATGGTGGCTCATGCCTATAATCCTAGTACTTGGAAGGCCGAGACGGGAGACCACAGGTTCAAGGCCAGCCTCAGCAACTTGGTGAGACCCTGTTTCAAAATAAAAAAGGGTAAGCCGGGTGTGGTGGGCATGCTTGTAATCCCAGTACTTGAGAGGTGGAGACAGGAGGATCCAGGTTCGCAGCCAGCCTCAGCTACTTACTGAGGTCCTCCGCAATTTAGTGAGACCCTGTTTCAAAATAAAAAATAAAAAATAGGGCTGGGGGTGGAGCTCAGAGCCCAGAAGGCCCCTGGGTTCAATCCCCAGTACTGCATAAAATAAATAAATAAATAAATAATAAAGGGTATAGCTCAGAGGTAGAATGCCCTTGGGTTCAATCCCTAGTATCAATAAATACATTCATACATACATACATACATACATACATACATACATAAAATGGGGTGGGTGTGTACCTCAGAGGTAGAACACCTCTGAGTTCAATTCCCAGTACTGCAAGAAATGATAATAAATTTTTAAAATAATAACAAATAAATGGGGGGAAATGCATATGCTAAGCTACATATTACAGAAAGCCATCCTTTGCCCTTAAAGTGGGACATTGGGCTGGTTGTGGTGGCACACACCTGTAATCCCAGTACTTGGGAGGCTGAAACAGGGGGATCACAGGTTCAAGGCCAGCCTCAGCAACTTGCCTGAGGCTAAATCTCTGAATACTAATTCCAGTAGCAATTTCATTTCAGTGGTAATTCTGATAATAGGCTTTCTTTCTTTCTCTCTCTCTCTCTCTCTCTCTCTCTCTTTTTTTTTTTTGGTATGGGAGATTAAAGACAGGGGCATTCTACCTCCAAGATATACCCCCAACCCTTTTATTATTATTATTATTAATTTTTTGCGGATCTGGGGATTGAACCCAGGGGCATTCTACCTCCAAGCTACACCCCCAGCCCTATTTTTTGTTCTTTATTTTGAAACAGGGTCTCCCTAAGTGGCGGAAGGCCTCACTAAGTAGCTGAGGCTGGCCGCGAACCCGGATCCTCCAGTCTCAGCCTCCCAAATGCTGGGATTACAAGCGTGCGCCACCACGCCCGGCTCCCCCAGCCCTTTTATGTTTTATTTTGAAACAGGGTCTCTGGCTAAGTTGGTGAGGGTCTTGCTAAATTGCTGAGGCTGGCCTGGAATCTGCAATCCTCCTGTCTCAGCCTCCTAAATTCTGGGATTACAGGTGTGGGCCTGGTGAGTTAGCTAATTTGATAGGTTAAAAAATATCAATCTTAGCCGGGTGTGGTGGCACACGCTTGTAATCCCAGTGCTTGGGAGTCTGAAACAGGAGGATCACAGGTTCAGGGCCAGCCTCAGCTACTTAGTGAGGCCCTCCGCAACTTAGTGAGACCCTGTTTCAAAATAAAGAATAAAAAATAGAGGCTGGGCATGGTGGCACACACTTGTAATCCCAGTACTTTGGGAGGCGGAGACAGGAGGATCCGGGTTCATGGCCAGCCTCAGCTGTCTCTCTCTCTCTCTCTCTGTTTCTCTCTCTCTCTCTCTACTTAGTGAGGCCCTCCGCAACTTCGTGAGACCCGTTTTCAAAATAAAGTATAAAAAATAGGGCCGGGGGTGTAGCGCGGAGGTAGAACGCCCCTGGGTTCAATCCCTGGTACCTCAAAAAAAAAAATTGGGCTGGGGGTATAGCCCAGAGGCATAATACCCCTGGGTTCAATCCCCAGTACCACAAAAAAACAACAAAAAAAATCAATCTTTCACAACTACAGTGGCCAGAGAATGGTGAAAAGGATATTATCATGCCCTTCTAATGGGAAAACAAATTGGTATAGCCTTTCTACAAGGTAATTTTGTAACATTTATCACGTGCTTTGGCCCAGTAATTCCACTTCTATGAATTCATCCTAATGAAATAATTATGGACAGAGATTTATATATACACAAATGATAATGGCAACACTATCTCTAATATTAAAAAATTGAAAACACCATAACTGTCCCACAGCAGCAGGTTGGGCAAATGAATGTCTCCTTCTTGCAAAGGAATACTCTGCTGAAACCATTAACTGTGATCTCCAGGAACATCAGTCATGTGATAAGTGCTCATGATACAGTGTAACGTCAAAGTCGGGTATAAATCTATGGAATACAATGACTCCTTTTGTAAGAAAAATTATAGACAAACCGGCACAAAGGAAAAAGCTAGAGGGAAATGCACTAAAATATGAACATTTTAGGGGCAAGATTATAAGAATGCTTATTGTTTTATTGTTTATGCTTCTCTGTAATTTTTTTTTTTTTTATTGAACCCAGGGGCATTCTACCTCTGGGCTATACCCCTAGCCCTATTTTTAATTCTTTATTTTGAAACAGGGTCACACCAAGTTGCGGAGGGCCTCACTAAGTAGCTGAGGCTGGCCCCAAACCTGGATCCTCTGGTCTCAGCCTACCAAGTACTGGGATTACAAGCATGCGCCACCACGCCGGGCTCTTCTAATTTCTACAGTACGAGCAGAAGAAAAAGAATTCTTTTAAGATATAGCTCAAAAACATTCAATAAAGCCAGGAGTGGTGGTGCACGCCTGTAATTCCAGTTCTTGGGAGGTTGAGACAGGAGGACTGCAGATTCAAAGCCAGCCTCAGCAATTTAACCAGACCCTATTTCAAAATAAAAAGGGCTGGGGCTGTAGCTCAGAGGTAGAATGTTCCTGGGTTAAATGCATTCAATGAAGCAGGCGAACAATTCCACCAGTAGAAAGCTGAGAGCTCAGGCCAGACAAGTGCAAGGAAGCAATTCTGTCACTGGCCAGGAGTCAGCAAAAGGAGTCACAGCTGCAGGTCTCCAGGGTCAAAAGAATCTCCATAAGGCATTGAAAAGATAAATCAGCCACCAGGAAAAAACACCAAACACAACTTTTTTTAAACCTGAAAATAATGCCCACAGCCCAGCTGCCCCGTCTCACCAGGGACATGTACCACTGCTGTAGTCTGGGCAGGTTCTGGAGGGGCACTTCCCAACCCACCAGGCAAAGTCCCCCACTCCACCGAACATGGGACCCAGGCCCTCTAAGAGCTCAGAGGAAAGAGTGCAGGAGCGCAGCTGTGACTCCAACACCTAGACTGTGGCTTTTCTTGGATCCACACTGACCCA
The DNA here is from genome assembly GCA_004027185.1 of Glis glis. Classification (NCBI taxonomy): domain Eukaryota; kingdom Metazoa; phylum Chordata; class Mammalia; order Rodentia; family Gliridae; genus Glis; species Glis glis. The sequence continues at coordinate 8,656 of PVJS01045957.1, read as the reverse complement.
TAGGCCATGTTCTTAACTGCCCGCTCAGATTAGTGGTCTCCCAGCCTCAGCTATTCTGCCCAAGGACCCTGCTCAGTCCCCTCCCTCCCATGGCCTATCTGAACCCCGCTACGACAGCTGCTGCAAGCCCACCTTCAGCCCAATGCCAAGCATCCATACCAGTCCACCGCCTACCTTTCCAGCTGGCCCCCTCTAGGCACCCTGGAATCCAACAATCTTTTTGTTGTTTTGGTACTGGGGATTGAACCAGGGGTGTTCTACCTCCTAGCTACACCCCCAGCCCCTTTTAAAAAATGTTTATTTTGAAACAGGGTTTCACTAAGTTGATGAAGGTCTCACTGTTGCTGAGGCTGGCCTTTTATTTATTTATTTTTTTGCGGTATCGGGGATTGAACCCAGGGGCACTCTACCTCCGGGCTAGACCCCCAGCCCTATTTTTTATTCTTTATTTTGAGAGGCTGAGACAGGAGCATCGCAGGTTGGAAGCCAGCCTCAGCAACTTAGCAAGACCCTCAGCAACTTAGTGAGACTCTGTTTCAAAATAAAAAATGGAAAAGGTTGGGAGTGTAGCTCAGAGGTAGAATGCCTCTGGGTTCCATTCCCAGTACCACAAAAAAAAAAAAAAAGAAAAAAAAATCAGAGCCCCTTGTGGTGCCTTGCTTAACCTTGGGAGGTGGCCAGGAGAGGCTTCAGGGAGCCTGGAGAATGAGTGTTCTCATCATAGACTACAATGAGCCCCACCTGCCATGCTGCAACCCCAAGGACATGTCCCGATCACAAGCCCAGCTGCGTTACAATCAAAATAACAGAGTCCGACATGTCCTTGAAGGCCCTATCAGGACCTGGGCGATGACCAAAACACCCTGAATCATCTTGTGACTACCGAAATGATATCATACTCACATAGAGCCTCCTACCACCCCTCATTAAAGTCTGCTGTAAGAGGAGACATGAATCCCCAAATGCTTCTTACTCTGGAGATGGCCTGCATTCTCCCTTGAATGTGTATTTCTTGTTTTCCTAAATAAACCTGTCTATAGCTCTCCTCTTTGTCTTGGAAAATCTTTTCCAACCAGCAGTCCATGCCAGGACACCTCTAACCTCAAGGGTTTTTCTATTTTTTTATTTCATTTACTTACTTATTTATTTTTGTGGTACTGGGGATTGAATTCAGGGGTATTCTACCTCCAAGCTACACCCCGGCCCAATTTTATTCTTTATTTTATTTATTTATTTATTTATTTTTTGTGGTACTGGGGATGGAACCGAAGGGCATTCTACCTCCGAGCTACACCGCAGTCCTGTTTTATTCTTTTATTTTGAAACAGGGTCTCACTAACTTGCGGAGGGCCTCACTAAGTTGCTGAGGCTGGTCTTGAACCTGTGATCCTCCTGTCTCAGCCTCCCAACTACTGGGATTACAAGCATGCACCACCACACCGGCTTTATTTTTATTTTGAAATAGGGTCTCATTAAATTGCTGAGGCTGGCCTTTCACCTGCAATCCTCCTGTCTCAGTCTCCCAAGTACTGGGATTACAGGTATGGGCAACTATGCCCAGCTTTACTATTTTACTATAACTAATAACCTGTAATTGATCTACCACTTCTCTCGCCCTTCCAACTGACTTCTCAGTTTCTTGAAGAACTTTAAAACACCTAAGTCAGATTACATCTCATCTCGGCTAGAAAACTTCCCAAATTTTCCCCTTTCAATTGGAGAAGGCAAAGTCCTTCTGAGATCATGGGTCCCACAGGATCGCTGGCTCCTCCCCCAGGACCTCACCTCCTCTTTTCTCTCCCTTCCTCATTTGGCCCCAGGCACACTGGGCTCCTCGCTGGTCCCCCTGCACCTGATGTTTTCTCTACCTGGATGTTCTTCCAGCTACCAAGGAGTTTCACCTGCTTTGCCTCTCCACTCTCCATCCCCCAGCTGTGATTTTTCTCCAAGGTACATATCATCACCTGGTGTGTGCTCTCACTTGTCTAGATGGTAGGTTCACTGGATCTGAGATTTGCCTCTATTTTTTTCCCCACTGCTGTTTGAACAACGCCGACACACATGAGGAACCCGGAACGTTTTCTGAACAAATGGATCAATCAATTATGGAAGGAAATGCAGAGCATGCTTATGATAGAAAGGGAACGCCAAAAAGCCTCAGCGGGCGACTGGGGCTCACTGAGTTCCAAAGCGCATCTACGGGGAAGACGGGCCTGAACCACGGCGACGGTGCACGCCCCCAGCCACTGCCCCTGCCGGTCCTCAGCTCACCGGCACCTGGCCGGCAAGCCCGCAGGCGTCCAGGGTGACTGACCTCGCGGCTGCCGCCTGCCCTTCGCGGGTGCGGACCCCGATCCGCTCGCGCCCCGCTACTTAGGCCTCCGCAAACCCACGTGGAGAGGCCACACCCCCGGCGGGCACGCGCGACACCGCCCAGGTCAAGGGTCTCCTCAAAGACCCAGAACAACAGGCACCCGGTCCCGGCCCCGAGATCCTACTGACGCCCACCTGCGTCTACCTGCACGCGCCCCGAAGCTCCGCAAACGCCGGCTTCTGTTTGGCCCCGCCCCAAGGTACGCGCCAGACCCGCCTTCAGAGCACGGCGCCTCCCATTGGACGAGGCCTGCCTCCGTCTTCACGTCGACCAATGAAACGGCGGCCTCGCGGGAGCGGTGCCCGGCGCGGGAAGGTGGCGTCATCTCTCTGAGCCCTGGCTACTGGAGGAGCGGCTGGTTGCCGAGGTAACCCGCGGACACGTGTCCTGCCGCGTGGCCCGAAAGCAGGTAGGCGCAAAGCCCAACACGGGAGTTGGTGGAGAGTTCCTGCCTGTGAGCTCCAGCTGTGGGCAGCTAGACGGTGCTAAAACCTTAAAACTCAGTTGCAGCCAGGCATAGTGTCGCACGCTTGTAATCCCCAGCAATTTAGTGAGGCCCTCCGCAATTTCGTGAGACCCTGTTTCAAAATAAAAATAAAATAGGGCTGGGAGTGTAGCTCAGAAGTAGAATGCCCCTGGGTTCCATCCCCAGTACTAGTAAAACAAAACAAAACTCAGTTGCAGAAGGACAGGTGCTAAAAAATGAAAGCCAAGGATAGACTGTCACCATATTACTTGTGTGCCATCATAAAATGCAACAAAGTTATGCGTTGTGCGTGGATGTCCACAAATGCAGCAAAGATGTAACTTCACAGGACAGCAGCTCAGGAGAGGCCGCCTAGAGGCAGGGTGGGGTGAAGTTGGACACAAAACTGCAAAGATTAGTCCTCTGTTCAGTGGAGAGTAGACATGAGGTAGGATAGAAGAAATAAAAAGCATAGGTAAGACAGGCACTGTGGTGCACACCTGTAATCCCAGAATTTGGGAGGTTGAGACAGGAGGATCAAAGGTTTGAGGCCAACCACAGCATCTAGTGACCCTCAGCAACTTAGACTCTGTTTCAAAATTAAAAATTAAAAAAGGGCTGAGGGAATGACAGAATGCCGTAAATTCAATCCCCAATACCAAAAACAAACAAGAAAAATAAATAAAAGCTAGCACAAGCGAGTGCTCTCTCGTTTCACTTTCCGGATAATTAGCTTGTTTCTAGTATCTTGACATTACAAGTAATTTATAATACATTACTGGTTTGTCTCCCTTGGACACATAAGAAAAGAGTCTTATAATGCACAGAGTAAGACTTGGGAGCAGGGTGGGGTGTCATATGCCTATAATCCCAGTATTTGGGAGGCTGAGACAAAAGGATCACAAATTCAGGGCCAGCATCAGCAACTTAGGCCCTCAGCAACTTAGCGAGACTCTATTTCAAAATAAAAAATAAAGCCGGGCATGGTGGCGCACGCTTGTAATCGCAGTACATGGGAGGCTGAGACAGGAGGATTGCAGGTTTGAGGACAGCCTCAGCAAATAGTGAGACTCTCATAAACCTAGTGAGACCCTGTTCCAAAATAAAAGTAACAGAGCTGGGGTGTAGCTCAGAGGTAGAATGCCCCTGGGTTTAATCCCCAGTACCACAAAAAATAAAATAAAATAAAATAAAAAATAAAATAGGGCTGGGGATGTAGGTCAGAGGTAGAATGCCCCTGGTTTCAATCCTCAGTACTATAAAAAAATAAAATAAAATAAAAAAACTTGCTGAGCCACAGGAATTAGCATGTTCAGTTTTCATTGAAGATTCAGTTTTCGAACAGCTCCAACTGTCTTCTCACCATGACCACATAATTCCACTGAGAAAACATACATAAGCTCAAATAATATATAAAAATATGAATGTTTATGATATATGGTTGGTTTCGCTTATTTAGCTCTGGGAATGTACAGATAGATAATGCACATCAGCTTCCTATTAAGAATAATTAAAAAGCTGATCCAAGCTAGGTGTGGTGGTGCACGCTTGTAATCCCAGTACTTGGGAGGCTGAGACAGGAGGATTGCGGGTTCGCAGCCAGCCTCAGCTACTTAGTGAGGCCCTCCACAACTTAGTGAGACCCTGTTTCAAAACAAAGAATAAAAATAGGGCTGGGGGTTAGAGGTAGAATGCCTCTGGGTTCAATCCCCAGTACAGCAAATAAATAAATAAATAAATAAATAAATAAAGAATAAATAGCAAGCTGATCGAAGCTGGGCAGGGTGGCACATGGCTGTAATCCCAGTACCTGGGAGGCTGAGACGGGAGGATCACAGGTTCGAGGACAGCCTCAGCAAGTAGTGAGACTCTCATCAACCTAGTGAGACCCTGTTTCAAATTAAAAATAAAATAGGGCTGGGGGTGTAGCAAAGAGGTAGAATGCCCTGGGTTCAATCCCCAGTACCACAAAATAAGTAAATAAATAAAAATAAAAAGCTGATCCAAATATAACCATTAAAAAAAAAAATCTAGAAGCCAGGCGTGGTGGTGTACGCTTGTAATTCCAGTACTTGGGAGGCCGAGACCGGAGGATTGCAGGTTCTCAGCCAACCTCAGCTACTTAGTGAAGCCCTCCACAACTTAGTGAGACCCTATTTCAAAATAAAGAATAAAGAAAAAATAGGGCTGGGGGTGTAGCTCAGAAGTAGAATGCCCCTGGGTTCAATCCCCAGTACCACAAAAACAAAAAAAGAAAGAAAAAAATCTGGGTTTGGCGTGGTGTCACACGCTTGTAATCCCAGTACTTGGGAAGCTGAGACAGGAGGATCGCAGGTTCACGGCCAGCCTCAGCTACTTAGTGAGACCCTGTTTCAAAATAAAGAATAATAAAAGAATCGGGCTGGTGGTGTAGCTCAGAGGTAGAATTCCCCTAGGTTCAATCCCCAGTGCCACAAAAAAATAAAAAATCTGGGCGGGGAATGTAGCTCAGTGGTAGAACATTTGTCTAGCATGTGTGTGGCCTTGGGTTCAATCCCAAACATGGGGAAAAAATCTGGTCTTTTTTCGGGGGGAGAACAGGGTACTGGAGATTGAACCCAAGGGGCATTCTACCTCTGAACTATGCCCACAGCACTTTTTATATTTATTTATTTAATTAATTTTTTGGTGTTACTGGGGATTGAATCCAGGGCTATTCAACCTCTAAACTACACTCCCAGCCCTTTTATTTATATTGAAATAGGGTCTCACTAAGTTGCTGAGGGCCTTGTGATCCTCCTTTATCAGCCTCCCAACTACTGGGATTACAGGTGTGTGACACTGTGCCCAGGTAAAAATCTTATTCCTCGTATTGGATACCAATAAAAAAGAAAAAAGAAATTTGTTTCTTTTTTATGAGATTGGAGTGCTAATTTAGCAGTAAAATATTATGAGGCCAGTAAACAAAAGATAAAGGAAACTGAGAGAGGTAAGCCTGATATTTAGGGCCATTTTTTTTTTTTTTTTTTTGCGGTACCAGGGATTGAACCCAGGGGTGTTCTACCTCCAAGCTACATCCCTGGCCCTATTTTTTATACTTTATTTTGAAACTGGGTCTCACGAAGTTGCAGAGGCCTCACTAAGTACTGAGGCTGGCTGCGAACCCAGATCCTCCGGTCTCAGCCTCCCAAGTACTGGGATTACAAGCGTGCGCCACCACGCCCAGCTTTAGGGCCGTTTTTACTCAGGGGTCAATCAATTCTGGAAGAGGTAGTGGGAAAGCTGGGACCCTGAACAGGGATTCTGACAGTTCTGGGGATGGGGGACCAGAGTCTAATGTCCCATCTTTGGGGTGTGAGCCAGAAAGGCTACATTGTAGGAGTGAATATGAACTAGAAGTAGACCAGCCTTTGCAGGAATTTCCTGAAATCCACCTTAAATTCACCTTGATTTCCAAAACTGCATTCAAATGATTCAGGATTTACTGCTGGTGCCACTAGCAAGCTGAAAGAATAGATGAATTCTAGAAGATAATATCCTGGGCCCCAAATTATATCTGCTTATATATTATGTCCAGCACTCCACAGAAAATCACTATGAGCAGTGTGTGGTGGCACCTGTCATCCCAGTACTTGGGAGGCTAAGACAGGAGATCTCAGGTTGGAGGCCAGCCTCAGCAACTTAGAGAAGCCCTCAGCAACTTAGTGAGACCCTGTTTCAAATAAAAAATTAAAAAGAGGGCAAGAGGTGTAGCTCAGAGGTAGAATGCCCCTGGGTTCAATTACTAGCACCACAAATATAAAAAAGAAGAAAAAAGAAAAAGAAAAACACTATGCAAGAAGATAACCAATAGAAAGCCAAGAAAAATAATGCATCCCTCTCATTGTACAGTGGATTGCTGACCAACCCACCAGACAGTATAACTTCATGGATCATGAAGGGCAGCTCTGGTCACCCATCAAGGTCATGTCCGGTGGTCAGGTGCTCAGTCTCACAGGGCCCAGTAGCATATGGAGCCTCCTCATGTGGTGTGTGACCCTCTGCAGCAGAAGGCCTGGCTTCCAGAACTCAGGGGCCCACACTGTGACTCTCACTGGGATTTGCCAAAGACCACCACATACCCCTCTCGCTTATTGGATCTTCCAAGTTATATGGCCAAGTGCAGGGCACCTGGTATTCCAAACCTGGCCTGCTACAGAGCCTCTCTTCCTGTGGGACCCACTCACAACTCAAAATCAGACTTCCAATTACCAATAGATGAGTGGTAGCCATGTTAAATATGACGTAAACAGCCAGGCAGAGTGGCTATAATCTTTTTTTTTTTTTTCCAGTACCGGGGATTGAATTCAGGGGCATTCTACTTCTGAGCTACACCCCCAGCCCTATTTTTTTATACTTTATTTTTTTTGTGTGTGGTACCGGGGATTGAACCCAGGGGCGTTCTACCTCTGCGCTACACCCCCGGCCCTATTTTTTTATGCTTTATTTTGAAACTGGGTCTTATGAAGTTGCGGAGGGCCTCACTAGGTAGAGAGAGAGAGAGAGAGAGAGAGAGAGAGAGAAAGAGAGAGGGGAGAAAGAGGAGAGAGAGGGATCGCGCGCGCGCATGCGCAGGCGTGCTGAGGTTGGCCGCGAACCCGGATCTCCGCCTCCCAAAGTACTGGGATTACAAGCGTGCGCCACCACGCCCGGCCTTATATGAAACCGGGTCTCGCGAAGTTGCAGAGGGCCTCCCTAAGTAGCTGAGGCTGGCGGCAAACCTGGATCCTTCGGTCTCCGCCTCCAAAGTACTGGGATTACAAGCATGCGCCACCACGCCCGGCTCTGTAATCTCTTATTTACTTGGGAGGCTATGACCAGGGAATCTCAGGTTGGAGACCAGCCTCAGCAATTTAGTGAGGCCCTCAACCTATCAAGATGCTGCTTCAAAAATTTTTAAAAAAGGGCTGGGGGTGTAGCTCAGAGGTAGAATGCCCCTGTGTTCAATCCTCAGTACCAAAAACAAATAAGACGTGATCCTGGGTTCAATCCCCAGTACCAAAAATAGATAAACAAGACATCGGCAGCCTCCCAAATCCAAAGGGGCCAGGCAAAGAAAGCAGAACTCCTCAGTGGTAGAAGATTGTATTTATGTTCTATTTCTGCCTAACAAACTTAGCAGCCTGTGGTGGTTTGGCTAGGGGATGTCCCCCAGAAAAGCTCAGGTGTTGGCAATACAATATTCAGAGGTGAAATCATCGAATCAGGACTCTGTTCACCAGTGGGTAGATCCATTGATGAATGAATCATCTGAATGAACTTACTGTACCTGTAGGCAGGTAGGGTGTGACTGGAGGAGGTGGGTCACAGGGGCATGACTGGCTGGTCCCTTCCTCCCTCTTTCTCTGGTATGAGCTGTGTAGCCGTCCTCTGCCACGCCCGGCAGCCATGATGTCCCTGTTGGAGCTGGCCAACCATGGACTGAACCTCTCTGAACCCTTGAGCCTAAAGCTTTTCCTCTGAGTTGTTTTTGCCAGGCATTTGGGTGACAGCAATGAAAAAGCTAAAACCCAGCCTAAAAGATTTTTTTAAATTTTTTGTGGTACTGGGGGTTGAACCTAGGGGCATTCTACCTCTACAGTACATCATCAGCACTTTTTATTTTGAAACAGGATCTCAATACGTTGCTGAGGCTGGCCTCAAATCTGCAATCCTCCTCTCTCAGCCTCCTAAGTATTGGGATTATAGATGTGCACCACCTCGCACATGCTTGTAATCCCAGTACTTTGGGAGGCGGAGACCGGAGGATCCGGGTTCGTGGCCAACCTCAGCGCGATCTATCTCTCTCTTTATCCTCT
>PVJS01045956.1:0-16013 GCA_004027185.1 Glis glis | reverse complement strand
TTGGGGGAACCTGATCCCACCCTGGGATCAGCATGGGCTCTTCACATCATCCCCGAGAAATCCCCATGCATTGAGAACCCCGAGAACAGCGTCCTTTCCCACACGTAACCAGCCCCGAAGTGCTACCCTCCTGCCTACGGGGAGTCCAGGTGTCCTCCTGGGGTCAGGGGTAATGCCGCTGAGGGTAAGGGATTCCGTCTGACAGCTGAGCCGAGCAAAAGCGACAGTACTCCCCTGCCAGCCAGGGCGCCTGGGACAGCCCTGAACCACTGACCAGGTGGACGACTGCCCCACCACACCTGCCCGCGGCCTGAACAAGAGCGGCCCCTGGCCCTTAGCTGTGGGAGAAGCCAGTAGGAAGAAACAAACACGACACAAAAACAAACATGGCCTGGGAACTTTGCCCCAGCTTCCAAACTGGAAGTCCTCAAATGTCCCTTATCCCCTGCAAAAGGTTTACCTTATTAAAAAGGGAGGGTGCTTAGACTCACAGGAAAGATGTCAGAGCCAGAAGGACACCTTAGGGAATATCTAGTCCAATGCTTCCATCTTACATATGGGGAAACTGAGGATCAGAGTGGAGAGAAGAGGCTTATACTCAGAGGAGTATTTAAAACCCCTTTTCCTGCCTGCCTGGGTGGTGCACACCTGTAATCCCAATACTTGGGAGACTGAGACAGGAGGATCACAGGTTCGAGGTCAGCAGGCGGTAACTTACCAGCAACGCTGTTTCAAAAAAGAAAAAGGCTGGGGGTGTACCTGAGAGGTAGAATGGCCCTGGGTTCAATCCCCAGTAGCACACACAAAAAAAAAAGAAAAAGAGAAAAAAAACCCACAACTCTTTCCTCTTTCCTTGATTATGAATGCCAGATGTGTGTGTGAGAGGTGAGAGCAGGGATTAGGGGATAGAGAGAGACAGGAAGAAGACGAGGAGAGGAGAGGAAACTTGAGAGACAACTCACAAGCCTGAGCCAGGGAACTTGTTAGTATGAATGTATATTAGATGGCAAATAAAAGAATCTTTGCATCTAACTTGCCCTCACTCTAGTGGCTGAATATCCTTCCCATTTTCCACGCGCCTACAGCTACCCAAAACATGGTAGGGAAGTTCGCCACGTTCGGAGTACAAATGAGTGTGGTGATTGAGAGCATAGATTTTGCAGTCAGACCCATCTTTTAGGCTCCAACTCTATCATTTATTTACTAGATGTGTGATCTTTACCAAGCAGTTGTCAACAGGAAGCAATATTGCCCCCCAGGGGGGAACATTTAGCTATATCTGGAAATATTCCTGGTTGTCACAAGTGGTGGGGTGTTACTGGCATCTAGTGGGTCAAGTACAGGGATCCTACAATGCACAGAACAGCCCCCATGATATAAAGTTGTCCAGCTCTACATGTGAATAGTGCCAAAGTTGAGAAAGTCTGCATTAAAAAATGGTTTAACCATTGTGAGCTTCAGTTTCTTCATCTCTGACTTGGAAGTAATAGTTCTTATCTCACAGGATTGTTTTGATAATTAAACAAGCCAACATGTATAAAGCACAACGTAAATATTCCATCAATTATCATGTATTAGTATTATTAAACCCTCTCTTAACTCTTCTATAGTTATCCATCCCATTTTTCAAATTGCATAACACCTCGAGGTAGTTATTTATACTCAAAATCTCCACTTTTCCCATTCTTTCTTGAACCCTTATTAGTTGGGCTTTCATTGTCTCCCACATCTTTCTTATAAAGATCACCAGTGAGTCAGGCACAGTGGTGCAGGCCTGTAATCCCAGTTTTTGGGAGGCTGAAACAGGAGGTCATAGGTTCAAGGCCAGCTTCAGCAACTTAGCAGGGGCCTCTGCAACTTAGTGAGTACCTTGTTTCAAAATAAAAAATAAAATACAGCTGGGGGTATAGCCCAGAGGTAGAATGCCCCTGGGTTCAATCCCCAGTACCACCAAAAAAAAGGTCACCAGTGACATAATTCCAATGATCAATTCTCAGTCTTCATCTTACTTGACCTGCCATCAGCATTTGAAATGGCTTTTCACTCTCTTTAAAGAGACTTGCTTTGCTTAACTTTCAGAATACCAACCTTTTGATTCTCCTTCTATCTTTATGGACCAAGTTACTCCCAAGAGTAGAGGAGCTTGGTCTGATTTGTTTTGTTGAATGAATGAAGGAATAAATTTATATTTATTGTGAGAATTAAATGAGATCATGTGTGTAAGGTGCTTAGCAAACATTAAGCGCTCAATAAACAATCCTTATCGCCACTCCTTACAACTGGTATTGTTGCTGCTATTGCTGTTGTTATTATTACTCTCCCTTACTGGCTGTGTGCCCCTTGAGAATGGGGTTAATGTTTGCTTTATCTGGATCCTTCCTTTTATAGAGTTTTATTCAACAGGAGAGAATACACTCATCTGGATATATATCCAGAAAATAGTTTTCCATGGGCAGGAGTAACTAATAAGAGCATAAGGCTGCAGTAGGGCCTTAGAGGAGAAATAGGTTATAAAGAGGTTAGCTGGGGGTGGGGATGGGTGACTAGAGACTCTTGAGAACAGGCTTCCGGAAGGGAGTTATACCCTAACCATTTTAGCTCTCTTATTCATAAATGATAGAACCCTAAAAGGGAGGGAGTAGCAGTTCTTACCCATTAATCATCTCAATATGTCCTCTCCCAGGTATGGGGGAGAAATGGGACTGTGGCCAAATGTTAGCATGAACAGAGCTTATCTGTTGGGTTTGACAGAGTGAGAAACACAAATTCACTTTTCTTACAGTACTGGATTAACTTCATTTTCTGTCATCTTGAACTTGGAGCAACTTTGCACACTTATCAACTCCTACCACCATCTTCACAGATTTGCACATGGCATTTATATTATCCTGGGAATATGGTGTGTTTGGGGATAACCATTAGAAAATGCATACAACCCAAAATATATTAGAAAACTTGTGAACATTCAAAACATCCATTAGGTGTTGCTGATCATTCTAATAACATAATATGGCAGCATTGTGAGTGAAAATGAGGTAATAACCAAATAGGATCTTTGAGCCAAGTTTCTTTTTTCCATTGGAAACAGAATGTCTAGTTTTTGTAACAGTCATGCCATTAACTACTGCCAACTATGGCACATTGAATAATGGCTAACCTCTCCCTTCTCCCTTCTCCCTTCATCACCTACACCAACAAAACACCCACAACTTGGGCCTGGACTTGGAAATGTTATTAAATAAAACCCATATGTTTCCAGCCCCTGACCATCCAAAACCTATACTCCTGCTTTCTTGCATTATATCTCATATGAACTAACCAACCTGCTCTGCAGATGGGTCAGACTATCTATAGATTGCCAGATGGGACCTGACCAAATGCAGAGAAAAATTTTAACCTGGCTTACATAACCAAAAAACCCATTTTTAATCCATAAAACCAAACCATTGACTTCAAAGGGAATTAAGTTTAATACAAATTTCAAATCAACATTTTTTCTTTGAGTTTGAACTTGCCAATCAACTCAGTTCTTCTAAAAATTAACTCAGTTTCTAAGTTTTCTTAACACCTTTTAAACAGCAGTGTTGTTTTAAAACATTCCAATAGGTGCTTCATAAATGCGCAAGTGATATAAAGGCCACCCTGATTTTCCAACTGGCTGGGCTATTTGGTGGCTTTTCACACTTCTACTATTATTTGTCAAAGATCATCCAGTATCCATCTGGGCCCACAGAGAGCCAAGGCTCCTGAAAGAAGTGTTGATAGAACCCAAGGGGGGAAGTTGTAATTCATTCTGGAAAGGTGACCCAGCTGCCCGAGTCCCCTGAGCCTCCTGTACATGCCAAATGAGTTCTTAGCCTAGTACTCCCATCTGTGATCTAAATGTATCCAGAAACTGCCTGCTCCTCTCCTCCTTCTGGCAAATGTGTTCATAGAGATATATTCTTCCTACTAAGAAAAAATACTGTCAGAGTATTAGAGATAGTAATTATCTTTTTCATCATCATCAGAATGGTAAGGATAGCACCTATTATATGAAATAATAATAGTTGTTACCATATATAAGGTATTTACTCTATCGCAGGCATTGTGCTAGGTATTTATATATGTTGTCTCATATAATTTTAATGAGATATAAATATAAAACTTTTTGCAAGGTTGTGCAACCATCACAACTCTCTAATTGCAGAACACTTCATCGCCCTGTCTCATTTAATTTTCGCAGTAACCCTGGCTATTTATTTAAAACCCCATTTTACAGAACAGGCAACTAAGATTTGCAAAGGTTCAGTGACTTGCCACATTCCAAAAGCAAATAAGTAGTGGAGTTGAGAGTCAGAGGCAGATCTCTGACTCCAGAGCCCATGGGGCTCTTTCTCTCTCCCTGGTGGTCCTTTATTTGTGCCATGGTTCATTATCATTTTCATTAATAGGGAAGCAAAGGGAAAAATTGCAACTTTTTTGTTTCTTTCTTCCACTTCCTGCCCTCTTCTTTATCCCTCAAAGGACTGATGGTTTTGTTGTCCCTAGCAACCACCCTCCTTCTGCCCATACCCTCTCTTATAGGACACAGTGCCCCTGACAAAATTTCTCTCAGAGGGTGATGTTAATTTGAATTAAGGGTCTAAAAGACTTATGAAACCTTAATTTGTTACACCTTCTTAGGCCTCTTTTTATCTACTAGTAAGCCATTGTTTAGCATAGTGATAAGAACAGAATTTGGGCCTCAAGCTTGGGTTTTAAAGTTCTGATCTGGGTGCTCCATGCTAAATGGGTAACCCTGGGCAATTAATCCTTATGAGCCTCAGTTTCCTCAGTTGAAACATGGAGATGATAATAGTACATGCATCATAGGACTGCTCCGAGGCCTAAGTTGAATATACAGGCCAAACGTTTGTTGAAATGTCTTGAATTAGAGTGCATGCTCAACAAATAGTGGCAGTTATTTTGGTAGTATCAGTGGGTGGGAAGAATGGGGAATTATAGAGCACCCATCAAGTTCTATGGCCTAGAATCTCCCTAGGCTGCCTGTCCACAAGGCAAGCTTTGATAAAAAGCATGTATTAAGCAAGTAAGTGCATGCCAGGTAGTATACCAATCAAGTAAAATAGTTCCTGCAAATCCTTGCCAGTTTAATCAACTAAAAGCATAAAGATCACGTTGGGCATTAAATCTGACTGCTTCACCCCCAGCAGCTGCAGTATTTTCCTTTTTAAGAATCTACAGTGATTACTGGTTGTCATCAAAAAGCAAAACTTCACTTGACCCAGAGGGTACTTATCATGGCCAGGAGTTGCAGAGTGCCAGGCTGGGTCTGACCTGCCTAAGTAGAACAGGTAGTCCTCACAAAGGTATATACTTCAGTAGAGGCCAGAGACCCAAATATAGTTAAGATTAAAGCCTGTGGGCTATTTTAGAGTTAGGAAATTGGGAAGAAAATCCAGAATAGTTTCAAGCCAGGTTATAGTTTATGGTTTAAGTAGATTCCAACATCCAATCCAAGCCATGGGAAGGGTAAACAGTCAGTGAGGTCCAAATAGTGGGTGGCCCCTATGCAATCTATGAGCAAGTACCAGAGACTCAACCTCGAATAGTAATAATAATTGCCATTAATTGCTTAATATGTGAGACACTTTGCTAAGGGCTTTACTATGAATTCATTATCTTATTTAATTAATCTTATGAGGATAAGTACTCTCATCCTCCCCATTTTTAAGGGAGGAAAGTAAGGATTGCAAAATAAGAAAACTAAGGATCATATAACTGCAAAATTGTGAAGCTAGGATTCATTCAATCCCGAATCTGTCAGGTTGAGATCTACATGCCCTCAACCTCTATACAATGATAATGCCTCCCCAAACACGACACTGCTGGGGGCTAAAGGCCACACACACTTGGAGACTTGGACACAAGGTTACAATGATCCCAGCAATAAAACTGACTCACAGCTTAGCCAGACAATTATTGAAGTGAGGGTCATGTTTTTCCTTTTCCTACTGTGTGATTGGCAGCAGTAGGCCAGGAGTGAAAGATAGGGTCTGAGGCTTTAAGGAAGGGGTTAAGAGAAATTCTGAGTTGCAGGGAAACAGCTTACCGCAGTGATATTTCAGGATTTTATTTCTCTTGCCACTGCACACAAGTTCACTGGGGCCTATAGATGTGCCCTGAAAATATTGTCTTGATTGCCTCATATATTCTAATTTTCAGTGGTCACAAAGAGAATAATAGTGTCTTTCACTCTACCTTTACATTTCTTATCTCCTTCTCTTGATCTTTAAAATAAAATACATCCAGAAGGAGGAGATGGGTCTTTCTCCCTAAAAGAGCTCCATAAACTCCTGGTAAATTAAAAGACAATAGTTCTTCTAAGAGGTGGCCCCATTTTACAAGGATGGAGTTTGGTGGCGATAGATACAGCCCCAGCAGGAAGCAACCAAAGAAGGAAGACAGTGCAGAGTGGGCAGCCTCTATTGGAAAACAACTTTGGAGGATGGAGATAGATTGTGAGTGACATCGAAATGTTTTCTCCCCTCTACTGGTCAGTGAGAGAAAGAAAGAATGGTGATATAAGCAGTGCCCATTTTTTACTGTAAATGCAATCTGCAAGTAATATTCAAAGAAGATGGCTTCCTTAAGAACAATGCTATAATTGGAATTGTGTTTCAGATCAAGGACACTATCAAATAAATTAAAAATATGGCTAACAATTTGTCATATTAGCTAGGGAACTGCTAATACAGTACAGTAGTACTGTAATAATTCTAAGTAATAAAATTAAGTCATATGCCTTATAATGGGCATAGATACACTCTACTTAATGATTATAAAAGGGCCTCTGCTGTATCATTTTTGTCATCTTTTTAAAAATTCCACCCACAATAAACAATAGCAACGCACATTGACTAAACATTTTCTTAAAAATTTTGCTCACCTTCTTAGATTTTTTTTTTTTTTTTGCGGTACCAGAGATTGAACCCAGGGGCGTTCTACCTCCGCGCTACACCCCTGGCCCTATATTTTTCTATTTTTTTTTTATACTTTATTTTGAAACCGGGTCTCACGAAGTTGCGGAGGGCCTCACTAGATAGAGAGAGAGCTGAGGCTGGCCGTGAACCCAGATCCTCCGGTCTCCGCCTCCCAAAGTACTGGGATTACAAGCATGTGCCACCACGCCCGGCCCTCACCTTCTTAGATTTTAACTTTCCAAAGTAATCTAAATTCTCTCCACAGGGCCATATATAAAATGAAGTTCCACATTCACACAAATATTATTCGAACCATTTTCAAATGTGTCTCTAAAATTAATACTGGAAATTTCCTCTCAGTTAATCCTTTCTGAATTTTGGCAATATATATCAGTTGCCTCAAAAATGTTCCCAGTCTTTGACCAGTAATTATTCCACTGTTATGAGTTTAATTGAAGGAAATAAAGCTGTACAGAAAGACTTATCAATGAAGATATTCATCAGAACTCTGTTTACAACAGTAAAAATTGGGGGGGCAGCTTAAATGTTTTATCATGGGGTAATAGTTGAATTTTAAAAGTATGGTATATCCCTTATAGCGAACATTTTTTGTGGTACTAGAGATTGAACCCAGGGTTGCTCTACCAATCAGCTGCACTCCTCAGCCCTTTTTATTTTTTATTTCTTTTTCTTTTTTTTTTTTTTTGCGGTACCAGGGATTGAACGCAGGGGCGTTCTACCTCCGCGCTACACCCCCGGCCCTATTTTTTATACTTTATTTTGAAACCGGGTCTCACGAAGTTGCGGAGGGCCTCACTAAGTAGAGAGAGAGAGAGAGAAACAGAGAGAGAGAGAGAGAGAGCTGAGGCTGGCCACGAACCCGGATCCTCCGGTCTCCGCCTCCCAAAGTACTGGGATTACAAGCATGCGCCACCACGCCCGGCTTTTATTTTTTATTTCTAAACAGGGCCTTGCTAAATTGCTGAGGTTGGCCTCGAACTTGCAGTCTTCCTGCCTCAGCTCCCAAGTGCCAGGATTATAGTTATACACTATTGCACCCGGCTCACATGGGCATTTAAAATGATTTTTCTCTGAAGAATGTTCAATGACTTGGAAAACTGTTTCTGATAAGTGGGAATTATGGGAAATAAGTATTTATACTTATTGACCACACTACTGTAATGATAATAATTATAGTACACACCTAATATTTTAAAGAGATTGAAAGGATATGCACTACAAATTATCAGTTGTTATCACCAAGAGGTATGATTATGGAGAAAATGTGGGATAGACAGAGCAAGAGGAGCCTACAAAGGACACTGAGAAAGTATCAATAAGTGAGGTGTTCATGAAAGCTGAGGGGATGAAGTGACTGGGGCTAGGTAGTAGAACTCGGTACATCTTCTTGGGAAGTCCCTTGATCTATTCTGTGACTGAGAGGACAGACTCAGATGACCGATCATTCGGGTGTGCCCAAGGCTCAGGAGTTTTCCAGGATATGGAATTTAAAGTGCTAAATCTGAAAAATTCCTGGGCATACTGGAATGAATTGGTCACTCCTGAATCAAGACCTACTTGATTGGAAGGCCTGTTGCGATCTTCTAATTCAATTCCTTTCTTTTGCAAATAAAAAACCTGAAACCAGGCTATGGGAGTGTCCTGACCTAGGTCACACAGGTAGCATAGCATTGGACTGGAATTTCAAAGGGCTTAGTTCCACTCTGTTCTGCTGTTTATTAGCACGGCACTTCATTTGAAGTTTACTTAAGGATATAAACACCTCACTTGTTCAATAGGTTTTACACAGACTAAATTCAATTATTCATGAATATACAGGACTAACAATAACAATTAACATGTACGAGATGTATACTACATTCCTTTGGGCACAATTCTAAGATCAAGGGAGTATTAATAATTCCAAATTTGTAGAATTATGTTAAATTCTAATTGAGATCATGTGTCTAAAAAATTAGTATAATGTTCATCATCGAGAAAGAACTCATTAAATGTCAGGTCTGATGATTATCAAATTTATTTAAAATCTCTCACTCTCAATATCTTGTACAGGGGGAAAGGAGGGGTAGGGAGGGAGCAGGGGGGAACTCTTCAAGTGCTATGTGCATGTATGTCACTATCAGTATGAACTACATTATGATTCACAAATAAATGCACAAATAAAAGTATTAAGAAATAAAATGAAAATAGAGATGTGAGCCAAGTTGTGCACGTCTGTTATCTCAGTACTTTGGAGGCTGAGACAGGAGGACTGCAGGTTCACAGCCAGCGTCAGCAACTTAGTGATGCTCCCAGCAACTTAGTGAGACCCCATTTTCAAATAAAAAAATCAGGGCTGGGGGTGTAGCCCAGAGGTAGAGCACCCCTGGGTTCAATCCCTAGTACCACAAAAAATAAATGATACGTATGTAGGTAGGTAGGTAGGTAGGTAGGTAGGTAGATAGATAGATAGATAGATAGACAGACAGACAGACCATCTAATAGCAACCCCATGAGATAGGTACTTCTATTAATGCTTCTACTTTACAGATGAGAAAATTGTGTCTCAGAGAGAGTAATTGACTTGCTTAAGTTTATACAGTAAGTACGTGACAGGGCCATTTCTGTTTCCTGGTCTCACATTCTTTTCTACTTCATTAAATTGCTACCCAGTGAAAAAGCTTTTTTGGATGAGAGCACAGCCAACATATTTTTCTTTTTACTGTAGACAACCTTCTTCCTACCCACATATTCAGTTTAGTTAAAGCCTACTCTTCGACTACTTATTGACCACCAGGAAATCTTCTATGGTATATTTTGTTAGCAATCTTCAGAGAACTTCAACATCCTTTAGAAAGGTTATAAAACAATTACAGGGTCTGCAGAACACTCCTCACAGGGTAAGGATTAAAGGCAGTAGTGTTCTGGTAAATGTTTAACCACTGGTTCAGAGAGAAGGTGAAGAAGTGTATGTGTATGTGTGGGGGGGGTGCTGCTTTGTAGGATTTGCTGATATCTGTGATGTGAATCATTCCACCAGGGCTGATTTCAGGCTAGCAGTGAGATTGGATGCTGCAAACCAGTGCTAGCCAGGACAAGTCAGCCCAGACCCGTTCCAGCACACCACTGGAAGCAAAATTCTAATTTAGAGTCCATTGCTTTCCTGAGTTTAAATAAATTCCATGAGAATTAAAGAGTCAGCTTCATTTAAAGTGCTTGGTGTTAATACGTGCAAAAGGGAGGGAGAAGTGAGTGCAGGGTAGTAGGTGAAGATGTTCCAGAACATCTTAAGGGAAGGTCCAGAGGATTGAGGGGCTTCTGGTTGCTGCCTGTAAGACCAGGTCGGGCTCCCCAGGAAACCTCTCAGGAAAGACAAAGCTATTGCCTACAGTAGGGATTAGAGAAGCTTTGCTTTTCTTGTCACAAGCTTTTCCTTTTTCTGCCAACTTTTTATTTTGAACATTTTCAAATTTTCAGAAAAGTAGCAAGAATAGTACAATGAGTACCTACATATCTTTTGCCTGGATTCATCAATTGCTAATATTTTTCAACATTTGTGCTCTCTCTCTTCACTCCTAACTTCCTTTTTTTGGTTCCGGGGATTGAACTTAGGAGCTACACCCCCAGCCCTTTTTAAATTTTTTATTTTGAAATGGAGTCTTGCTAAGTTGTGGAGGATATCACTAAATTGCTGAGGCTGGCCTCAAACTTGCCATCCTCTTGTCTCAGCCTCTCAAGTACTGGAATTACAAGAATGTGCTACTATGCCCAACTACCTCTAACTTTCTGAATATAAATCTCTTAAGAACAAGTGTGTTGATACATACACACACACACACATATCACACCCAGGAAACATAACATTGACACAATGTACAGGTATAAAATCTGTATTCCAACTTCCCCAAATGTCCTGATAATGTCCTGACAGCTGTGTTTTTGTATGCAGAATCCAATCAAAGATTATTCATTGCATTTAGTTGTCAGTCTCTTTGGTCGCCCTTAATCCAGAACAGTTTCCTATACCCCACCTTTTTTTCTTTTGTCTTTCATGACATTGATATTTTTGGAGTCCAAGTCAGTGTTTCTGCAGATGTCTCTCAATTGGATTTGTCTGATTATTCCTCACGAATATATTGAGATTAAACCTCTTTGTTTACTGCAATATTATGTCCTTCACAGTGTCCTACATCAAGAGCAATATGAGGCATTTTTTTCCCATGATCAGTAACATTAAACTTAATCATTCAGTTAGGGTGGTGTCCATCCTATTTCTCTCATGGTGATGACACCAGTAAGCTTTGAATTGTGTGAATATCCTGTTCCAAGAGAAGCCTCTTTATGCTGAAAGTATAAATTACTTGGTTCACTGCAGAACTATGGGTTGAAAAGGCATTATCCCTAATTAAAAGAAAAAAATAGAAGAGATTTATGTTTTTTAAAAAAATAAGCTGGCACTAAGCCTCTTAGCCAAATTCATGAGCTATTCACATGACAAGGGGTCTTATCTGTATAAGAGGTTCCTTATCTAAATTGTGAACTGTTAGTGGGGGATTATATCCCAGTCCATACATGCCTGCATCCCTAGAACTTAGCTTAGTGCCTAGGCTGTAGTGTGTGCTCAGAAGAAGGTTTTTGAATAAACTTATGTCCAATTAAAATTACCGTCATCATGAATGAGAAATTAATCACACTAAATGAAAATATGTACTTTATTTTTTCAACTGGCACCAGCTGGAATTTATCTGGCTGCTTAAGTACTATGCTTCTCATGGGAAATGACAGAGCTTTCAGTTTTCATCCAGGTATTTGACCTTACTCAGGAGCTATTCAAGTCTTTGGTTATCCTAAAAATGTTAGCTTCTTTATATTAAAATTAGAAGCTGTTCAAAATAAATCAAGGATCAGTTTCATACTTATTATGGGTTAGATTTGGCTACCAATGACAGAAAACCCAAAATAGCAATGGGTTAAACAATACAGTCATTTATTTCTCTCTGATGTAAAAAAAAATTCACTTCTGGCCAAAATGGAGTAACAGGGATTGGATTTACCCTCCTGCCTAAAGCAAGTGGAAAACCAGACAAAATGAAAACAATAGATTTCAGACATCAGGCTAACTACAACAACAAACAGTGATACTTGAGAGACAGAAAACAAGCCAGGTGAGCCCTCTGATTGCTTCCAGCTTACTGCCTACCTTGAATTTTCAGTCTGTGGTATGGGGAGAGGGAACTGAGGCAGAGCCCCAGTGGGTGAGGAGATGGTGCTGAGGATCCAGAAAGACAAAGGCTGCTGGAATTTTTAGGACAGCGAACCAGAGGAGAGAGACAACTCTGCACATCTATGAAGAATCCCCCTTGAACCTTTGGCTGAGTACTGATCAGCACATGGGTGTAAGGAAACTAAAAGAGGCCAAAAAAGAACCACTCAAAGGAGTACAAGGAACAATTCTTGGAGACCCCATAGGGCTGGGAATAGTGCGTGACCCACCAGCCAGAACGGAAAATCCCCTAATTCACAGAGCATCTGAGTACTCAAAGGGTCTTGTCTCAGTAGTGGGGCCAAATTAGCCCTAGATTCGGGGCTGTGCTGGACCTGTCTAATATAGTTTTAAAATAAGACTTGGAAAAATATGTTTCTAAGTAATTTAACTGCATCCCAAAACAAAGCTCAAAAATATTTATGGAAATAGAAAATATCTGGCAAACAACAAAATAAAAGTCACATCTGGCACCCAATTGAAAACTACCAGGCATTCAAAGAAGTAGGGAAATACTGACCACCAAAAAAGCCAGTCAATCAAAACTGACCCAGAAATCATATAGATGATAGAATTAGTAGACAAAGATTTGGGGGCGGAATGGGGGGTAATGGGAATTGAAGCCAGAGTCATTCTATCTCTGATCTACACCCCAGACCTATTTTATTGTTTTACTTTTGAAACAAGATCTCACTAAGTTACTGAGGGCCTCACTAAGTTGTTGAGTCTAGCCTCAAACCTGCAATCCTCCTGTCAGCTTCTCAAGTACTGGGATTACAGGTGTGTGCCACCACAACCAGCTGACAAAGCTTTTGAACAGTTATTATAACTGCTTTCCATACATTCAAGCACCTAGAGGAAAGACAGAGAATATTAAGACATGAAAGACATATAAAAGACCAAATATAGCCTGCAGAGATGAAATCTTCAGTGTTGAGATCAAATCCATGTTGGCAGTTGAAGGCTTGAATGGCAGCTCTGTAATCAATGGGGAGCCAGGCTTTTTCTATCTTGTTCCACCATTTATGATTTCAAAATTGGGTCCCAAGTGGCTGCTCTAACTCAAGCCATCGTATCTGTATTCCAACAGCAGGATGAGAGACTAGGGTAAAGGAGCATGCCCTTCCATTTTAAGATGCAAAGAAATCTCATGACAACACACTTTGCTTCCATCCCATGAGCCAGAGGTAATCCTAAGGTTAAACTCATTTGACAGTGAGAGCAAGAATTGAAGTCTATTCTGGGTGGCTATTGTGCCTGGTTAAAATGTCAGAATTTCATCATTTAGTGAAGAGTTGGAGACTGGAAATAGAGGACAATTAGCCTTCACTTCTCAAATTCAGAGCCTTATCATAGTTCAGAAAAGGTCCTGATCCCAGTTTGAATGACATTGAATGACCCCTGGCTTAAAAATAACCTGTAAATGAGAGTAGCTTTCAGCGCTTCTGATACCCCCAAATTAAAAATCTGAGTAATCTGGGAGTTGTTTAAATTCCAGCCCCCACCTCTGTATACTTTTGAGCTTATCTCAAACAAACTGCCAGAGTTGTTCCATTTCCCAAATCAGTGACACTAAGCTAGAAGTGGAGCTTAACATTTTGTTTGACTTATGGCTATGTTTATCATGGCCAGGAGACCAGGGTCACTCTGTGTTTATGCCTTAGTCCTGAAATGGCTCACTTTCTTTCTTTCCTAATAAAGTAACTAACACCTGCAGATGAAACGAACTTTTGAAGGGACATTCATGTTGCAAGCCTTGGAACCCCATCTCCTTCTTCCTGATGGTGAAAATTTGGGCACATGAAAAGCATAACCTCTTCTCTGGACCACATAACTCCTATCCAGACTTTCTTTAGGTTAACCATATAATTATTCCTAAAACTTGAATCACCTGATTGTTACAACTCATTGGACATTTTTAACAGGCTTTCACTATTTAAGGGGGTCTTATTGCTCTCATCATGCCAAAGTGGATGCCATTGTTACAGGGAATGGAAGGTGGGCATGTGGTGGATCTATTTTTGTAAGGCAAGAATTTTTTGCTGAAAAAAAGGTTCTTTTGAGGTGCCACACAAACCAAGTGTTATGGCTGGCTCAGTGAGCGTTATTGCATTTTGTACTAGCTCTGTGTGCTGTCTTAAGCAACTCAGACCCCAAATCTGCAGGAAGTCAAGCCTTTCCAGTTGCTAATGACTTTGATTGCTTTAACAACCATCTCCTCAGACACTGCAGTGTGACATTTCCACTTTCCCCCATAAAAGCTCTCTCCTCCTGTAATCATTTTGCTTCTCTATGATTAGCATCACCACCATCATTATTCTTTACACCAAGTAATGGTGAGTTTTGCAGAATACCATTTTTAGGGATTTGGAATAACAATAACCTAGAGAAATGCCTGGGCAAAAGAAATTGGGATGGAACTTTCAGTGCTGATATTTGGACTCCAGATTGTGAACTCTGGGGAAGACCCTTTCCCCTTGGGCTCTCCTAATATGAACCTATCAACAGAGATCATTATGGACTAGATCCACTAAACACATTCACTAACCAGCTATGCTCTATTTGATTTGATTTCTCATTGGCACTCAGTGGGCCCAGAGTGCATAGTCCCTGGCCACTTGGGAAAGAATGGATGATTTGTGACTTGACAAAATATTGTTTGTCAGGTACCATTTTGTTTTCATTAAGACCTTGCTGTTGGAAAAAATGAAAAGTAAGGATGCAGAGTTTATATAAAGGAAAAATAACTCATGAGATTAGACAGGTGTTTACACATTGAGAAAATGGATATTAAGAAGGTAAGTTGTTTTCCTTTCCAGACGAAGGTGAAAAATAAACCTTTGTTAGATGTGGAAGCACATTTGAAGCTCAATGCTGTATGAGCTTTGTAAACTAGAACTGGGCCCCATTTATTTTAAATAATCACTGTTTTACCATGACTATCAAAACATTGGGGTGAAAGTTTGAACTGCCAATTACTATTAATATGGCAAAATGAAAACACTTGTTAGCTGAGTGCCCCTCTTTCTGACTCCTCTTTTTTATCGATTTGGAAAACATAACATTCTTTGAAGTAAACTCCAGATCTGTGAAGTATCTAGATCCAAATAGTGATTTTCCCCAGTGGAGGCAATTCAAGAAGGTTTTTGTGGTCATTAAGAATAAAACATCATTGAGAGTTTCACCCAATGATATACAAAGTAGAATTCAGCTTTAGGTCTTTGTATCCTCCTTTTCAGTGGATTAAACTTAAATCATAGGAGAGATCAGCCCTCTACTCATTAGACAGGGCAGTAAAGTAGTATTAGGCATTCAATAAACATAGCACTAATCTTATTGAATATTTTACAGTTTTTTCTGCCTCTATATTTTGTGCTTATTCATCTTGCTCACATTTCTCAAGTATGGCCCTTATTCAGATGTTGCTCTCTATCACCAGAACATCTTTTCAAATAGAAAATTATCATCCCGGAATCTTTCTCCCCCCAATGCCTTCTATTAAAGAGTCACTTCCTTTTTCCTGAGCCCTCGTTCCCCTTGGAAGGTGATATCTAATACATTCTTGTCACTTTGTATGCCATTGTCATGGTAGACTTTAAAGGCTTTCTTAAGTGCTCCATCTGTAAAGCACTGTGTCCTGCTGTTCCCTGTAATCAAGGATGTCAGATTCCACAATGGGACCTGAGGAGAATAGAATGATAATCTTTGAGACTCACTTCCCTCCAAAAACTTTAGAGGGTCAACCTCTGGCCAAAGGAGGATGCTCATCTTAATGGAAGTGCAAA
>PVJS01045955.1:0-16014 GCA_004027185.1 Glis glis | reverse complement strand
GAAAGGGAAGGGAAGGGAAGGGAAGGGAAGGGAAGGGAAGGGAAGGGAAGGAAGAAGCAACTGGTCTTTCATCACAGGTTGTCTGAGGCACAGCACTACTTCGGACAGAAGGCAAACGTGCATAAGGAGCCTGTGCTGGGACAAAGGAA
Source organism: Glis glis (assembly GCA_004027185.1). Taxonomy (NCBI): domain Eukaryota; kingdom Metazoa; phylum Chordata; class Mammalia; order Rodentia; family Gliridae; genus Glis; species Glis glis. Next base: position 15,865 of record PVJS01045955.1, on the reverse strand, counting down.
GGCCGCCCAAAATGAGCTGCAGCGGAAACAACATGAGGCTGGCAATGTGGGATCTGAGAGTTATCAGCTTCACGTGAGGACTGACTGTGTTACTACCAGCTGGGGAGAGAGGATGGGATCCAAGCAGGAAGGAGGAAAGCCTAGGCCCCAGGCCCAAAGAGCTTCCATGTTGAAAGGACTTGCTATAGGGAAACGAAGGAGAAGCCAGAGAGGTTGGGTGATGAGAGGCAGGGCTGGGACCAAGAAGCCAGGAGGAGAGAGGGTTTCAAGCGGGCAGAGGGGTCAGGAGCGTTGAATGCACACCCCCGCCCCCCGTATCCCACAGTGTTCAGATTTCTGAGTTTCAGGGAGACTCACATTGGAGCGTTTAAGGCCAGAAAGTCTGTGAATGGATGCTCCTGCTCCTGCCCAGAAGCCATAAGCGATTCTGTCTCCCCACCTTCTTATAATGTGGAATTAGGCATCCCCAGGGACACTTTGCTTCCTCTCCTAGATCTCATGCATCCAATCAAAGAATCATTAGATCTGCCTTTAAGAATTATGACACTTACTTTTTTAGCTGGGATCCTAGTCTGGCAGCCCACAGATGGAATCCAGCTGGCAGATATAATTTTGTTTGGCCCACACACTTTTGAAAGATAGGAACACTTCATACAAAAAAATCTATCTTTCCAGCTTCTCTTTTGAAAGAGTCAGAGGGGCTGGCAAATTTCAATGGCTATTTTCTGCACGGCAAAACTTGGCTGGATCTGAGCTCTGGATGTCCTCTTGACATGGGCTTGCTCCGTACTTCCCCTACCCATTCCATTCCGCCTTAAATTCAGACCCTGCCTGAGTCTGCTGCTCACCGGGGCCCTGGTTTGAGTTCCGTGGTTTTAGTCTAATAACCTTTCCCTCAGTCCACGTTTCGCTCTGTTTAGAAGATCATTTTTATGGTGTAGATTTATGGGCATGTTTTTTTACTCAAGGTGGATTTTCTTCTCTATATTTTGTTATTTTAATATTTCGGAGTTGCTTTTCTATTAATTAGTCTTTTTATTATGTAGTGCATCCAAAGAAAGATGAATCCAGTAAAACACTTTTATTTCACTATAAAAAGATAAAGTCTTTCTTATCTGACTTTTTTATACTTTCTGTTTCAAAACTGGGCAGTTATCGAACTAGATACTAAAATGTTTGAATACCAGAAATGATGAAGTTGTTCATAAAGTGCTTAAATCCTTAAAACATGAAATTACTATAATATCACACATAAAAATAAATAAGGGTCTGTGTATTAACAGAAGAATCAAATTACAGAAGGAACTCTTTTTTTTTTTTTTTGGTGGTAGAGATTGAACCCAGGGCCTCACTCATGCCAGGCAAACACTCTACCTGAGCTACACCTCCAGCCCCAGAAAGAAGTTTAAACAAACATGTTTTCCCTGTTTCATTTTTTCCTTGGTTTTCATAGTAATAGGAATATGAAAAATATGAAATAGATTTCTTTAAGAAAACACTTAAACATAGTATCTGAAGTGAAGAAACTGTCCACTCCTAATTGGAGGTAATCCCTGGGTAGACTTCAAGAGGTATAAGAATCCCCCTGAGAATTCATGTTGCTATGTATGTGAACTTGAGCACTGTGCAGGAGGGAGATGATTTGTATCCCACAAATCCTGAAAATAAAGGAATATTGATCAGAGTTTAATTCCATCACTTTTCATGGGTCTCCTCAGCAGTCACCCTGCCTCCAATCTTCCCCTCTGCATTCTATTCTCAAATAGATTAGGCAGGGGATTCTTTATAAAATAGAATCAGCTAAGCTGGGCGTGGTGGCACACACCTGTAATCACAGTATTTGGAAGACTGAGACAGGAGGATCACAGGTTCGAGGCCAGCCTCAGCAACTTAGCAAGACCCTGTTTCAAAAAAAAAAAAACCTAAAATGGGCTGAGGGTATATCTCAGTGGTAGAACACCCCTGGGTTTAATCCCCACTACAAAAAAATAACAACAACAACAACAAAAATCAAGGAACCTTCATCTACTTAAAGCTTTCTAATGATTTCCCACTGCTCTTAGAATAAAATCTAAACTCCTCAGCATGGCCTTCAAGCTCCTATAGAATCAGCTTCTGTCTTCTGAGGTTCAAGTTTTCTCCGATCTCGGTCCCCTCCTTGCTGTGCACCATCCACACTGATCTCTTTCCTGACCCAGAACGATCCCCACTTGCTGTGGTGGAAGGGCCCTCTCACTTGCTGTTCTGTGATGCCCCTCCCTGGCGCTTCACAAACTTGTCATCACCATCTGATTCTTAGCTCTAAGTATCACTGTGCCACGGAAGCCTTCCCTGTTGACCCAATATCAAAGTACTCCTTAGTCACCGACTGATGCATTACCTGCAATACCGTTTTTTATGCTCTTCATAGCATTCGTTATAATCTGATGATTTTATTACCCACTTGAAATCATCTTGCTCAAGGACTTGTCTGTCTCTCCCTCTAGACATATTGCCTCCTTGAGAATAGAGACCATGTTTTCCTTACTGTTATATCCTGGGCACATTGGTTGAATGACTGAATTCTATAAGTGACAGAGTGGGGTTAGAGAAGAAAAATGTGCTGTGTACAAGTATGTCATTATTACTATGAGCTACATTATGATGTGAGACTTTAATGCACCAATAAAAGTATAAAAAATAAAATTATTATTATTTTTTGCAGTACCGGGGATTGAACCCAGGAGCGTTTTACCTCCGAGCTACATCCCCGGTCCTATTTTTTATACTTTATTTTGAAACCGGGTCTCACGAAGTTGCAGAGAGCCTCACTAAGTAGCTGAGGCTGGCCGCGAACCCGGATCCTCCGATCTCGGCCTCCCAAGTACTGGGATTACAAGCATGTGCCACCACGCTCGGCCCTAAAAAATAAAATTAAATTAAAAAAAGAAAAATGGTCCGTGCAAAGTTCCACACCTCATTAGAGGCAGGGATCACTGTGTAATCCACAACTTCTGAAATCAATCCAGAACCTTCTTTATAATCCCTTAATTCACTAAAAGGAAAATCTTAGAATAGTTGGAATATAATGAAAAGGTAAGGATGGATCTTGTGAGCAAAATTTTATTTTTTTGATCTTAATGATATTTTTATTTTGTAAGACTACCACATCTACACACACACACACACACACACACACACACACACACACATACTGTGATGAAGTTTTTTAAAGCAAATATACTCTCTGACAGATTTTAAAAGTTGCCCACTGATTTAATTAAATTTAATAAGACTTTTTTGTAGTAGTCTAAACAAACAATAATCATTCAATTTCAGTATATTTATCATTATTACTGAATGCAATATTTGTTAGTTGTGCTGGTAGTTGCAATATTTATATCCAAATTAGTAACATAAAAAATGCTATTATTTAGCCTTCTACATGGTTCTTCAACTACTTATACTAAAAAGATTCAGAATGTAGCAATAAAAATGCCATTAAATTTAAATGTATATAATTTCTTTGTCCTTCCAAGAAATCAGTTGCCAATGAGTTCAAATTTTCTTTTCCAGACTCCAACAAATAAGCAATTAACTGGAAGGATTGCTAATTGAGTAAATTACTCCTGAACGACTCCAGGGCCAGATGAATTCCTGTAAGCTAGTGATATGAATCTTCCCTTTGACAAAAAACTCAATGCTCTATTCAAAGCTGAAAATTATGGCTTGGTAGCTCACTGGTGCACAGGGAAAAGACACACAAAATAAAATTTTAAAAAATGAATGTCTCATAAAGCAAACATGAGTCTCCTCTCACAAGATATACAAAAGATTCTGCTAAAAAGGAAACTGTTCCTCCCTCCAGAAATATCAATTTAAGAAACAAATGGGGGTTGTATCCATTTGGGGATAATATTCCCTGAACAAACTATAACCTGATGACACTCATGGGGCTGAAAAGGGGATCCATCATCAAACTCAAGCAAAAAAACTGGGGTCTCTGACACAAGATAGGAAGGAACCTAATGGAAAGAGAGCTGTCAGCCTCCTATCCCTTGCCTAGAACACAGTAGGGGCTTGGAAGGGAGGCTGACTAACCAGGAACCTTTACAGCATAGACTTGGTTCTTTGTGCTCAATTGAAACTTCAGTACTGTCAAATTAAAACCAAACCCACATTTTCTGTCTTCTGTTCAGGTGGAAAATGAAGGGGAGTGTGTAGATCTAAGAAGTCAGGACCAGGCACCTTCAGTGGACTTGCTACACAGGGAGCCGACACCACCGAGAGATCTCTGTGAAGACGGGGCAGCACTGGAAAAATCAACACTGAGGAACATCACTTTGGGTTTCCGGTTTGGACTTGGGGGGGGTAACACAATCCTTCAGAGTTAAGATACCTTTTCTCTTTTTGGACTAGAAATAACCAGATTGATGAGATTGTTAGCCTAAATAATCAGCTCTGGTATTTCTAATTGTAAACATTTGATTTCTCAAATGGGAAAGTCCTCTAGTCCTAGGTCCAGAACAGATGTTCACCAAGAATCCTGGACTTGGCCCATTAACCTCTCTGTATGCGAGGTCCTTCCTCCGCAAACTAACACCTACTCCTTGTTATCTAGTAATTCCACGGCGAAAGAAATATCTTGACCAGGTAGTGCAAATTCAAGTGTTTATGAGAAAGAGAGTTTCAGGTAAGGGGTCAAATAAACCCTGTGATTTCCTGACTCCATCAATGGAGAAATTTTTTTTTTTTTTTTTTTTTGCGGTACTGGGGATTGAACCCAGGGGCATTCTACCTCCGAGCTACACCCCCAGCCCTATTTTTTTCTTCTTTATTTTGAAACAGTGCTTCACTAAGTTGCGGAGGGCCTCACTAAGTAGCTGAGGCTGGCCACAAACCTGTGATCCTCCGGTCTCAGCCTCCCAAGTACTGGGATTACAAGCATGCGCCACCATGACGGGCGGGAAATGTCTTAAGTAGCAGCAGAGACAAAAATATCTGAATGTCTAAGACTCTATCATCAACACTCTTAACATCAATAGAGGTCACTGGACATGTGAAAGCAAATGGATTTCACCTTCAATTTGATTAAGTTATGTTTCTGTGCAAGAGCCTTGAAGGACACCAACATCCTAACATAGTCACATCTATCTTTCAAGGCCCATGTGAACCTAATGCCTCCCCACAATCCAATCAATCGCCTGGGGTAGACATACCTTCCAGTCAAGAGTGGCTGGCTGCCCTTCCTCTACAAGTTCCCCAATATGATTGCCTCATCCCATATTTTTTTTTAAATGTAAAACATCCTTCCAAATTCTTCACATCCACTCCAATCCCCCTTCCCATGATAACCCCAGCTTCCATGGATGCTTCTAGAATGAGATCCCTTTCAGATTAGGCACCACATCTTCGGTGACATTTCACATCCTCTCCATAATTAACATAAAAACCCCATCAACATAGGATCTATTTCTTCACAAGAAAAAACTCAGGGCGTAATGGTGACCACCCACTAAGTTATTTATAAATTCTGGCAATTTGTTTTCCTCATGTCTGACTCTTATTGAATAAGCAAAATCCCTTCATGATCTAAAAAATAAGAAACTTCACTGGGAATGTTTTTGACAAACTTTTCAAAGCTTGATAATGGTTCCCTTACTTATAATATTAGAGTAATGTGGTAAAAAACTATACCCGGTTATGAACTGCATTTGTAATAACTGTCATCCTTACAATAGTGATTCTTATACTCCTTCACTCCCAAGGAATCTGAATTTAAACCCATCTACTTGACACAATGTTAAGTTAAAATTTCACACATAAGTTTAAGAAAGCCTGGGAAATCCCATCAGAAAAGCCTAAAAGAAATCTCTTCTGCAAATTACAAGTCAACCAGCAGGATTCCCCAGCCAGAAGGCAAGAACAGAAGTACATATATATATATAATCTCAGAACCATGAGTCTCGGTTCTTTTCCTTTTTACTCTCTAATTTTAAAATTCATCATTTGAAAACAGTCGTGAATAGCAGAGAGAATCCAAAAGGTTTGTTTATCAGCTTTCCCTACCTCCTTCTTCAGTGAGTCCTGGGTGGAGGGGGATGAAATGAGAATTTCTTCATTCTTGAAGAAATACGCTTTTCAGAGCTCTTCCAGGCGCAGCTAACTGTGGCTGGTATTTGCTTCTGCTTGATCGCTGTCTCTGCAGCAGGAGAGAGGGGGCAGAGAAGGGATACCTGATCAGATAGTCTTCCTCTGACTTGTGAAGTATCCGCCCTGGGAAGGTAGAGGTTCAAGGTCACACCATTGAGGCAACACAGGAAGAGGAGAGGGCAGTCTTAGCAGGTTTCTTGTAGAGTACACAGATAATGTTACCAAAGGACACAGAATCCCCTGGAGCAAAGTTAGCCTAAAGGTCCAGTTCAAGTCTTTGCTATAGGTTGGCCTTAATGGTTAGAAATGCTCAATGTGAGCTGAATTATGAATTGAGAAGTTTTGAAAGGCCTGTTTGCCTCCAACACATCTCCTTTGACAGTGACCTGAAATTGAAAATGTCACACTTATCCTTTCGCTTGACACATTATTACTTCCAGGAAGTCCATGTTAAAATGCAACTCAGGTGTTAAATGAGAACCTCCCATTTCAATTCTTTCTAAACTTGGGTAGGGTTGGTTTTAATGCAGTCAGAAGAAAGGTAGTATTTTCCTAAAGATTTTTGCTAATACTCAAAGAATTTGCATCCTTCTGACCTTATCTGCCTCCTGGGAACTGGATAGACCCTCCTCTTCCTTCTTCAACCCTGGCTCCCATGTAGCCCAGACTTCTTAGATGGTATATTTATATGACCATACACAATCCATTCACCAAGCACTGTGGGAGTTCAGCCAACTTTCACTTGAAGATTTGGTAGACCTCCAGGAGAAGAGTCTTCTGTTAGCATCTCTCCAACCCCATTCTCCCCATCCACCGCCTCCACCTCCCTCTCTCTCTCTCTATCTATCTCTCTCTTTATATCTATCATCTATCTATCTATCTATCTATCTATCTATCTCTATCTCTATCTCTATCATCTTTATCTCTATCTCTATTCTCTCTTTCTAGAACAAAACAAATGGTTCCTAGTTATGGTTGCTTTCTAAGTACACTGCATTGATTGAGCATACCCTTGTGGTAATATCTTTTTATTTTTCCAAATAAGATATCAAAATATTTCTAACAAAGTTGGGACTTTTTCTAGCTAGAGTTCAATTTTGGGTCACCTCTTTACCTTCACAGCCTAAACAATAAAATAAATCACTGATAATGACACATTTGGTAATGAAAATCAGCAAAGGAGAAGCTGAAGGGAATGGGACCATGAGCTCCTCGGAAGAGAAAGCCAAGGGAAACCAACCCCCCCTAGCCTAGGGAAGCTGGAATAAGGTCTTGAGAATACAGTGAGAAGCCACCTGAAGCCAGTACCACCTGCCTCTTCATTTTACCATTGGATGACCACAATTGGGGCCCCTTGAGTTTTATTAAACAAAATTTTGTCATGTTTGTGCCCTGGCTTTTAGAAGATAAAACTCTACCACTCGATACAAAGCCAGTACATCTAAAGATTTCTTTAGCATCTACATGAAGCAACAGAAAAGTGGTTCTGAATACTTGTGTTCACTGGTGCACACATAAAACCATTTATGACCCAGCCCCTGTCTATCCACTTTTCAGCCACAAAGGCTACTGTACTTCATGAACAGAGGCCCTGTAGTGATGATGGTTCCCACACACCACATGCTGTCTCCTGTCCCCCTGCCTTCTCTGGGCTAGAGCTCTACCTGAACTCTTCTTTTCTCCAGCCCAGCCTCTAAAACTGAAGTTGATTGTCTCTCTTCCTGAGAAGATTTCCCTTATCCAACCCCCTTTCTGATGGTTTTGACTCCTATAACTCCCTAGCTTTGTAATTATGGAATTGTAAATACTTGCTTACATGTCTGTCTCTTCTGTTAGAAGGTTATGTTCGTTCTCCAAAGCATGACTCTCATTCGTGTCCACACAGCCTCTTCCACAGAATGCATCTGATAAAGGTTAACGAAATGTATTTCTCCCATCTTCACAAGCCATTTAAGGAATGTTATAGGTTCAATCTGGAATGTTCCCCTAAGATTCAAGAATTGATGATTTGCTCCTCAAGGCAGCAGTGTTCAGAGGTGGGGCTCTTGGGAACTGATTGGATCTTGAGGGCTCTGACCTCATCAATAGATTAATCCATTGATGGATTAATAATTTGATAGTATTATTGGAAGGTGGTAGAAATTGTTGGAGATAGGAAGTCATTGGAGTTGTACCCAGGAAGGGTATATCTTGTCCCTGGCCCCTTCCTTCCCACCTCCTTCTCTTTCTACTTGGAGGCTGCTGTAAAATGAGCAGCTGTCCTCTACCTTGCCCTTCCGCCATGATGTTGCAGCCTTGGGGCCAGCTGACCACGGACTGAAACCTCTGAAACCATGAGCCAAAATAAAGATTCCCCCCTAAGCTGTTTTTCTCAGGAGTTTTGTCTCAGTGACAAAAAGCTGACTAAAACATGGAATAATAGCATTTTCACTCTGCAGTTTCCCACTCACACAATTACAATATTTGTAAATCACTTTTAAATTGCTTCAGTGTTACATAAAACATACAAAGAGTTGAAGTCATACTCCAGGGACAGAAAGCTGCCTAAGCATGAATGCACCTCCCAGCTACATTTAATCCAAGAGGCCCTATTCCAGTTAGGGCCTCTTGCAGATTCCCATCCGTATACCCCTGGTTAACACCAGAGATTTTTCTAATTAGCACAACTATACTCAAAATTACATCTCTTTTGCAGAAAGGAATGATATTAAGACTTGTGGGTTTGCTAAATATTTTAGAGACATGCTTCACTTTTGCAAAATAGAGTGGAAGAATCAAATGAGATCTTAGGATTTTAGAGCCTTAGGAAAGTATAGTACCCAAAGTTTGATCCTAAAATTATTCAGTGTCCAGCCATGGGGGTTGGAAAAAAAATCTCTTCCCTTAATATTAACTACAAGAGAAGACCTGCTGACTCTAAAATACCGTGACTTCTTTCTTCAGTGGAATCTTCATGTGTGATGGTGGTCAAATACTCCAAAGGACAGAGACCTGGAACACTATCAAATATATAGAATAGTGTATGAAATATTTTATCTGATTGCTTATAAATGTTTATTAAATGAATATATGTGTAGTAAAATTAGACTTGAGATTTGCTTCCTTTATAACCTGGTAGCCAACTGTGTGGCTACTTCAATTTTTGGGGGAGACTACCACTATCTGATAAAAAATAATATATTTTTGGTTTCTTGTGCTTTAGATGGTATGTCTAGGAAGCCAATCATTAAGATACCTATGTTTTCCTCTAAGAGTTTATAGTTTTATCTCATACATTTACACCCATGACTCATTTCAAGTAAATGTTTGTGTATGGTCAAAGACAGGGATCCAACTTTATTCTTTGGCATGTGAACATCCGTTGCCCCAGTACCATTTGTTGAGAGGACTAGTTTTTCCCCCATTGAATTATCTTGGCAACTTTGTCAAAACTCGATCTACTGTAACAAAGGTGATGATTTATTACTATACTCAATTCTATTACACTATTTGTCTGTCTGCATTCCAGCGCCACACAGTCTTGATTACTGTAATTTTATAATATGTTTTGAAATTAGGGAGTGTGAGTCCTCCGATTTTGTCATTTTTAAGACTTGGGCTATTCTGAGTCCTTTAAATTTCCATGTGAATTTTAGTTCCAGTTTGTCCATTTCTGAATGAATAAACGACAACTGGGATGTTGAGAGGGCTTGTACTATGTCTATAGATAGATCAATTTGAGGAGTATTGCCATCCTAAAACATTAAATCTTTCAACCAATGACTATCAGATGCTTCACTTATTTAGATGGTCTTTAATTTCCTTCAACAGTATTTACTTTTGTGTATTTTATTCTTTTTGACAGTACTGTAAATCAAACTTAATTTTACTTTTAGGTTGTTCATTGCTAATGTATAGAAAAACAGTTAATATGTGCATATTGACCTTGTACCTTGTACACTCAGTAAGCTTTTTTATTACTCTAATAATTTTTACTGGGTTCCTTAAGGGTTTTTAAATAAGTATTTGCATATGTCATATGCAAATAGATATGGTTTATTTCTTCCTTTCCTATCAAAATGCATTTAATTACATATTCTTGCCTTGTTACCTTGGATAGAACCACTATTTTCTTGACATTTTTTAATAATATACTTATGGCCGGCATACTGTCATTTCAACCTATTTCCATTTCAATCTATTTTCTTAGGATACTGAACCAGACTGATACTTTTGAATCATGAAATTAGCTGACTTATAAAAGGTAATCAGCTATTAGGCAATAATCCTAGACACTATTATTCTATGCCTTCATTATCCTTCTCTGCACCCACTGAATTCTTAATCTCCTCATCTATAGAGGACCAAATCGGATAGTCTCTCGTGTGGCAAGAGTGGGTGGCTTTGGCCTCAGTCTACGAGGTAGGAAGCCCTCAGTATGCTCTCAACATGGCAGCTGGGTCAGGCTGTGGAAGAGAAAGCTATAGTCACCAGTATGGCCTCTTTTGAGTTTATAATACTCTGCAGGCTTGACTTATTTAATAATTGTTAGTATTCACTACTCTCCCATGTATGACACTGGAGAAGGATTAAGATCAAGAAAATTACAATATCACCAGAGGTATGCATTGATTTTAACCAGTTACTGAGGAAAATAATTTTGTCTCATAAATAATTTTATGCTCACATGGAGCACAAAGACTTTGGCTCATTGGACCCAGTTGAGTATACCTGTTATGACTTGTTAAAGCCAAAGTACTATTCATTAGCAAGAGGGCTGTGTTACCTGGAACCTTTTAAAGTTATGTCCTAGCCAGGCATGGTGGCACATGCTCGTAATCCCAGTACTTGGGAGGCTGAGACTGGAGAATCCAGGTTCACGGCCAGCCTCAGCTACTTAGTGAGGCCCTCCGCAACTTAGTGAGACCCTGTTTCAAAATAAAGAATAAAAAAAAAAATAGGGCTGGGAGTGTAGCTCAGAGGTAGAATGTCCCTGGGTTCAATCCCTACTACCGCAAAAAAAGGAAAAAATAATAAAGTTACATCCTAAGGAGTCAATGGCATTTTCCTTTTTTTTTCACAGTTTTGCTCACCTGAATATGTAAAAGGAACTATGGGAGTTTATGCAGGGAAAATAGCAATATAGTCTATGTAATTACCATATTATTTGGTGACTTGGTGGCAATTTAGGAAGTAAACTGGAAGTTCTAAGAAGTCATTTCCTTCCCAACCATGTTGCTGATTTCATCTGGATACCAAGTTCCTATTTACCCCATTCATTAAGCTTCTATCTTGTAGTACAAAGAGGTCTTTCAATGCCCGCAGGCAATTTGATAAAGCATAACCTTTATTTTTTGTAGATAATGGTAGTTTCCCAAAAATTTGAGGTGGATGACCGCAAGCTCCTTCCCAACAATGTTGTTACAAGATTACAAGAAAATGTAGGACTAAGGTTCCATGATCTTGGGTTAGTCAAAGCCTTCTTAGATATGAAACCAAAGCCACACAGCAACAAGAAAGGAGACAAATTAGGCTTCAAAGGATGCCCTCAAGAAAGTGAAAAGGCAACCCACAGAATATGAGAAAATATTTGCAAATCGTCCTATCTAATAAGAGACTTGCATAGGATAAATACAGAATCCTCACAGCTCCATAAAAAGACAAATGACCTACATTTAAAAAATGGAGCAATTATCTGAATAGATATTTCTCCAAAGAAAATATTAATGGCCAATAAGCACGTGAAAAGATGCTCACATCATTAGCCATAAGGGAAAACGCAAAGCAACATGCCATGAAATACGACTTCACATGCAGATGTAGCTAGTAACACTGTCAAGAAAACATTCTTATTTAAAAGGAATTATGCCTCAAAGATGTAGCCCCTTTATTAAATGGGAAGCATTGAGAATTCTCAGGCTATGGTTCCTTATGATGCAACACATTTAAAGTCCTTAAACATAATGTATTATTTGAGTGTTTTCAAAAAAGTCTTTAAGTCAACAAGTATTGCATTATGTGTAAAGGGATTTTGAAATTGCATAAAAGTTTACTGCCAATCATGGCTCTTCCTAATTGTCCAAGTAAAAGATGATGTACTGGCTGATCACCCTTCTGCCTTGGACAGATTTCTCATCTCTGCAGTGGATGCAGCTGCTGCTAGCTGTCTCGGTGTAATACTTACTGTCACGTTGTGGGTTTGTTTACATAGCTAGTTCCTCTAAGAATTTGGCTTGCAGTTAGAATAAACTGACAGTAGGTGAATGGGTGGATTCTCAACTGTGGCAGCCTGAAGGTCTCAGCACCTAGGATTCCTGTCACAGCATCTAAAGGCAGAGAATACATGATATGTTATTCTCAATTCTAATTGCTTCTCTGTAAAACTGAAAATAAATCGGCGAAGACTCAGAAAATACCTTTCTCGAAAAGATTCACTTCAATGTGATTTAAGAAAATATAAATTCACTGAGCTGTTAAGATGGCTTTCTGCTAATCTTCAATTACCAATATTCTATGCAAAATATGCTTCTAGATTTTGAAATCAGAATTGCATTACACATCTTTCTGCCTACCCTAAATTATTGCACTTTTAGTATAATCCTTCCCTAGCTAAAAAGTTGCAAATCATGTATCTGATAAGAGATTTATATCTAGGATACATGAAGAATTCTTGCAACTACATAATGAGACAGATAACCTAAGCATTTTTTAAATGGGACAATGATCTGATATTTATTCAAAGAAAATATACAAACGGCCAATAAATATATGAAAAGATGCTCACATTGTTAGCCATAATGATGGCTCACCACGGCTTTACCTCCCTCTCATCATTTGTGGTTTTATCTTTGACAATTCAGACTTACAGTATAGCATGGTATCAAAAGTACTTACTTCTTCATACCTGTCTGTGCTTCTCCTTCATTTATTTCTTAAATGTTACTATTTCTTAAAATGTTACTATTTCTTAAAATGTTACTATTAACTTTCTTAAAATGTTACTATTAACATTTAGGGAAAGCTTTTACATTTGGCATTTTTTTGTTTTCCAAGTTCCTGTCTATTTTATCCACCTTGCACTTAGAGTTCCCCCATCTCATCATTTAAAAGCAATAGAAAAACCAGGCCTTGCCTGGATTTTGCTAGAACATATTTTCACAACTATTGTTAACCTACCTATAATTTCCTCGTAACTTATTTGTAAACTTCCAAAAATTCTTTTTACCCTGACCTGTAAATCCTTCACCCCCACATCACTCCCATTAGTCTGTGGCTTATCTATCTGCTGATAATTGAATCTTTTCCCACTATATTATAACTCTTAAGAACAATCTAAATCACTCATCTCTTAAGAGGCTTGATATTAAAAACATATAAGCTTTACTAAAACACAACCTTTAAAAATACATTTAATCAAAGTATTATTAAGTTTTAGGAAAGGTTAGAATTGCAAGAGACCTTTTTCTTAGCTGATGGAATGCTCTCAAATACAGCAAAAAAGAATAAATGTAATTATCTTGGAATGAGAGAGACAATGACTCAGGTCATGGGTGCCCTAGAAAGACCGACTAGAAAACATTCAAGGTCCTACTTTAAGAAATGAATAGAAATAAATACCACCATAAACAAACAAAATACCACAACAAAATATTTCAAACTTAGGGGGGGGGAAGTTTACTATCCTTGATATACAAAGAATCCTTAAAAAACCAAAGGGAAAATATCTACTTCAAAAATGGGAAAAGGATAATAATGAGGTTTAAAAAAGACATAACTGGTTTAACACTCAGATAAAGAAGCATTCAGTTTATGAGTAATCAAAGAAATACAAATTAAAATAAGTGTTTATTCTCTGCCCGAGGAAGGTAAGAAAAATAAAGAATCACATGTGTGACTCTTTTTATTAGTTCCTATTGATGCTTAACAAAGTAACCCCAAATTTGGCGGCCTATAACAACCATTTTATTCTGCTCACAGATTCTGTAAGTCAAAAAGGCACACTGGAGTAGCTTGTTTCGGCTTTGTGATATCTGAGCATCAGGTGGCAAAACCTAAAAGCTGGAGGGGCCACAACAGGTGTGACGGCAGCCATCTGGAGGTGTCACCACTCATGTATATAGTGACTGATGCTGGGGCTGTGTCTGCTGCCTGGAGCCTGACATGGAGGGCTCCCTCGTTTTATATAGTCACCTAGGTCTCAAAAGACAAGGGTCCCCATGAGAAGCAGGTGGAAGTTGTATTGCCTTTTATGACCTACCCTGAGAAGTCATATAACATCATGTCTGCTAATGTCACAAACCTGCCCAGATTCAAAGGGAGGGTACACAGTCCAACCCTCAATGGGAAGAGTGCCAAAGTCACATTGTATGAAGGCAAATTAGGATGGGGAATGTTGTTTCAGCCACCCTAAGACATGGCCTGCCACAGAAAACCTGTAGGATGAATGCATACTCTCAAAGACTGCCAAATGTAAATTACTATCTTTCTGAAGGCTAAATTGCCAATGTAAACTAGAGGTGTCAAATATGTTCTAACCTTTATTTGCAAAATAAGTCAATCATATTCTGATTGAGGAAATGATAGATCCATTTCACTTCCAAAATATTTCAACATATAATCTTCTAAACATAAAGAATTGAGGGTTTCTAGCACCTTATTTAATGTACATTTTCTTCTGGAATATGTTTTACTGAGTGAATTCAAGAGTTCACTTACACTTTCATTCAACAATTATGATGTATCCTACTAAGGACCAGGAGCTCTGCTAGAGATTGACTAAACTGGACACTACCCCTTGCAATCATGAGGTTAAAATCTACTGGAGAGGATATTACAGAAATCGTTATATAATTTTAATTAGAAGCTGTGAGGAGTGCTTTTAAAATATCATACAGGAATTTGTTGAGTATGTAGAAAAAAGTGAAACTGCTTTTATGATGGTCTGTAGTCACTGCCTTGACAAGATTCTGTTTCTTCTTTGCTGGAGTTGGTCTCTGAGAGCCCCGGGTCCTGGCAGCCACCAGCCCCGGAGCAGACTCGGCAAGATGGTGCCGCCTCTACGCTCCACTCACGGAGTGAGATGCTGGGAGCGCTTTTCAGTCCTCTGATCTCTCTTCTGCCTCCGATTCCACTGCGTTTTGACTGCCGTTGTTCTGTTGAGTGTGGGCTGCTTTTCTTCCCTTGCCTAGAAGCAGTCTTCCCACTGGTTGAGTTCCGAGTCTTGGAGTGCCTGAAACACGCTGTCTCCCTCTAGTCTGCCTCTTTAATCTCCCCTAATTGTAAAACTTTGTGAGGATTTGGCCCTAGGATTTTTACACAGTCAGCCTTCTTCTATTTGTAGACTTCAGCTCAAATGTCACCTCTTCAGAGAAATTTTTACTGACCATCCTATCAAAATAGGGCTCGTTACTGCATAGTGCCTCTTCAGCGTACCCTTCTTTATTGGTCTTCACAAGCACTGACCAACATCTTAAATTATATGATTTATTTGCTCACTTGACTGTTTTTAGTCGATTCATTCTGGAATATAAGCTCCAGGAGAGTAGGGGCTTTCTCTCTGTGACTCTACCCCCATGCTTGGCACAGGGCCTCAGCCCAGAGAGCTATCAGGTATGCATGTTGTACAAAGATACATAAGTAAACCTTGCCTGAATGCCTAAGTTTATACCCTCCATTGAGATGTGATGATTGAATTCAGAAGAATCATGTAAGTGAAGAGTATAGGAAGTAGAGGGTAAAAAACTGAGCTTTAGAA
>PVJS01045954.1:0-16016 GCA_004027185.1 Glis glis | reverse complement strand
CGGGGATTGAACCCAGGGGCGTTCTACCTCCGCGCTACGCCCCCGGCCTTATTTTTTATCCTTTATTTTGAAACCTGGTCTCACGAAGTTGCTGAGGGCCTCGCTAAGCAGCTGAGCCTGGCTGCGAACCCAGATCCTCCGGTCTCCGCCTCCCAAGTACTGGGATTACAAGCGTGCGCCACCACGCCCGGCCAGTGACACTATTTTTACCTGAAATAACGACTAACAAACAAGCTATAGTTGCAGAGTTGGATATTTAGCAAGTATTTTCTCAGAAATGAACAAAGTGAATCACTGCTTCAAGGAAAACAACTCTCAATGTTTGTTGCCACAATAGGATTTGAGCTGTCAAGGTCTGCATAAATCTATGAACCAACATCTTCTAAATCATCAATGGATGATGTTGCAAAATCATAGTTCAAAGCAGACCAAAGGATTTTATTGTCAGAGTATGAAATGTTCATTGTTAAAGTTTCAGATTCCATATAGCAACTAGCCTTTAAGAAGCTACCTTCAGTCAAGCTCTATTGTAATTATCAAAGAAAAATATTCACAATTATCTAAAAGAACAATTACAATACCCTTACCTTTCAAACTATAGATCTGTTTGAGGCCAGATTTTTGTTATCTATTTCAACCAAAACAATATATTATAAGAAATTGAATGCAGAAGCAGGTATCAGAATACAGCTGTTTCCTATTAAAGTCAGACATTTTCAAAAGATTCAAGATATTTTAAAAATTATAAAATAATGCCATGCTTCTGAACACACTTTTGTTTTAAAAAATCAATTATTTTTCATAAAAAGTACGTTATTCATGTTAACATATAATGGAGTTATGGTTGTTAGATTAATTAATGACTAATTATATTTTTTTCAGTTTTGACTTCTAATATGGTAACTATGGATAGATACAACAAACATAAAAGCTCTTTGGTGCTCTCAATAGTTTGACTCTACCAGAGTTCTAAGTCTCAATAGTTTGAGAACAATGTCCTTAGAAAAATTCTTGTTTCTTTTTCAGTGGTTAGAAACCAAGAAGACAAATCTTTAGGAGTTTCAGAATTTATCATGAGTACAAGGAAGGCAATTTAAGTTGTTCTTCTTAGATTGATGTTCCAGTTTCTGAGATTTAACACCTCTAATTAAGGTTGGACCCCACCTTTATTCTCTTAATCAATATCTAATGAGAACCTTCTATGTGACAAGTATTGTCCTAGAACTAGAAACACAGAAAGCAAAAATGTCCCTGTCCTATCTTGAGGAAATGTTTAAATTAAATATTCAGCTTAATTTCTTCTGTGTGTTTTGGTACTAAGGATTGCAGCCAGGGGCATTCTAGCTCTAAGCTACACCTCCAGCCCTTAATTTTTTTTTTTTAATTTTGAAACAGGGTCTTGCCAAGTTGCTGAGGGTCTTGTTAAGTTGCTGAGGCTGGCCTCAAAACTGCAATCCTCCTGTCTCGGCCCCCCAAGTATTGTGATTACAGATGTGCACCACCAAGCCTGGCTCAACTTGAAGTTATAGCAGTAAAATATTATGTGAAAATACTGATATGTGCAATAGGGTCTCACTAAGTTGCGGAGGGCCTCACTAAGTATCTGAGGCTGGCTGCGAACCCGGATCGTCAGGTCTAAGCCTCCCAAGTACTAGGATTACAAGTGAGCGCCACCATGCCCGGCTCATACTTAGCTGTTTTAATAAAACATTAACCTATACTTTGAAAGGGAACCATTGGGCATTTTATGGCATTATGTTGACAGTTGTTTTAACTAAGAACGATGGTTGTGATTTAATTGAAAACATATCCTGGAGTATGGATATCACTTTATTATGTGTTTCCCACCTTTCAAGAAGGCAGCCTACTGATAGGTAAGTCAAATCATTTAAATGAAAAGGAAAAAGCCCACATTTAAAAAAAATTTTTAATGTAAAAAGCAGCTAATTTGTGGCCGTAGAGTGATGGCAAACTTCACAGATGGCAAAAGGCTTTGAGATCCCTAGAGAAAAATAAATTGTTTTGAAGCACAGATTTGAGGAACTGAGGTACGGTCACCTGGGGCCAAATTCTTATTCTCTGTAATTGGAGGAGAATTTCCACATAATTATAGAGATTTAGAAACTGGTTAGCAAGCACTCATTTAAAGAAAGATCCCTGCTAGCCAAGAAGACTAAAAGTGCTTTTTGCGTAACAAAATGGCTGATTCCACTTTGATACCGATTCAAGAATGTCCCTTCCAATGCTGTGTCAAAGCGAGGGCTCCAGTATTTTATTAGAGTGACTTATTTGAAAAATATTGCTGTCCCTTTGCCCTCCCCCAGCTGCAAGTTCCCTTGTTGAAGCATGATTTCATAAATTTATTCTGAAATAAAATTTCATTTTTCCTTTGCTCTGCCCTTTCCAGCTGCAAACTCCTCCCCGGCTTTGTGCAATAATTAATACATATGTTTAAAATAAGTACTCATTTTCTCCCCTGACCCTCCCAGCTACAGATGTTTAGCCATTTTGTGGTGTTTTGATTTTTCAGATTTTTGTTTGTAATAACATTTCAAAAACACAAAAACTATTGAGAGTCCTGATACCTCTTTCCAAGCTCCCACAGCTGTGCCAGCACTCGGTGGTTCCGGAAGCAGCCAGTGGAGATTAGCTCAGACCCTTCCTCAGATGCAACATTACTTTTGAATTCCACTATTTTTGTTTTATTTTGGAATTCTTCAGACCTCAAAACATTACAGAAAGAACATTGGCCAAGAAAGGGCATGGTACAATTTTCTAGTACCATTCTCCTTAATTTTTAAATTAAGGAGGATTTTTTTTTCCTATTCTTGAAGATGGTAGGACAAGTCTACCTTTTGAGTTGATCCTATAGCAGTCTGACATTCCTTCTTTAAAAAAATATTAATATGCCGGGCATGGTGGCACACACTTCTAATCCCAGTACTTGGGAGGCTGAGACTGGAGGATCCAGGTTCGTAGCCAGCCTCAGCTACTTAGTGAGGCCCTCTGCAACTTAGTGAGACACTGTTTCAAAATAAAGAATAAAAATAGGACTGGGGATGTAGCTCAGAGGTAGAATGCTCCTGGGTTCAATCCCCAGTACCGCAAAAAATATATATATATTAGTATGAAGGTATTTCAGGGGTTGGGCAGATATACTTGTCCTATTATGATAACCCTCAATGTCCATGTCTGTTTCCATTTACTTATCAGATTTGCAAACAGAAGATTCTGTTTATTGGACAGGTTTTTAAAAGGCATTATAGATAATCAAATATTCCTGGTTTTAGAGTAAGAACATGATATTTCTGTTAGATAATCCATTTTTATACTTTTATTTGTGCATTGCAATTATACATCATAGTAAGGTTATTGGTACTTTTATCCATACATTATAATTTTACATCATAGAAAGGTTCATAGTATATTCAAATTAAAACATACATGCAGTTTTGATTAGACTCAGTTCTCATCTTTCTATATACTCTTGAAGATTTCTACTTAGAAAAATAGTAAATTCAGGAACGCTTCTACATTATTACTATTAATTTTATTTGACATAATTTTAGACTGTTAAATACTAAAACATGGAAACAAGTATAAGCCTAATTAGATACTGAATAAAACATATGGGTCTACAGAAAGTTCAACTTTGATGTGTGTGTGTGTGTGTGTGTGTGTGTGTGTGTGTGTAGTTATTCTTGTAGGTAGGAACCTTAGAAGGAACCTTGGCCTTCTTCCTTTCATCTTCCATATAGTGGCTGGAATGAGTTTTCAAAATTGCAAATTTGTGTCTCTCCCCTTTTAAGATCAAGTTTAACTGCCTTAGAGTTACAAGTCCACAATTTACAAGACTAGTTATGTTTGTCTAGTGCCATGGTGGTTTTTGTTTTTCTCATTAAGAATTTTACTTGGATAACACTTACTCATCCTACTATCTAGGATCCTATATACCTTTTGCCAGAAACCTTTCTTCTCAAAACAAAACAAAATTCCCTTTTAGGTGCTCCAATAGCACCTTGTATTTGCTTTCATTAGAACTACTGCTATTCTGAATATTTATGGTCAGCATTACTCCTCATTCCCAACCAATTGAAAGATCACAGCTTTTTCACCATTGTATACTCATGCCTAGCACAGTAACAGACAGTAGATGTGTAAATATATTTGAATAAGTGAATTAATGAAATTGAGTTACAAATCTTTTTTATCCCTCAACTGTGAAATAGGGTACTATGGGTTTTTTTTCTTTTTCTTCTTTTTTTAACCTATGTAGTTGACTTAGGTTCTAATGGTGGTGATTAGAGATTATCTGCTTTCTCTTGACCCTGTCTTATCAGAGGCTGGAACATAAGTAGGGCTATAACTCGTAGAGAGCACTGGAGTTGAGTCAGATGAAGTTCTGCCAGGAAGGGGGATGATACAGGCAGGGGTACAGTTTGGGCAGCTTTCACATTCTGAGAATTGATGTTTCCAGAGAATGAGCAACCCTGTACAAAAGAAGGCCCATTGACATCACCGCCTGCCATTTACCTCAAGTCCTAGCAATATCAAGTATATCCTTGTATGTATGTACTTATCACAGAGCACGACTTCATCACCTAGCACGCCAGCTCCTAAACTTAGCTACACACTAGAATCACCTGGTGATTCCAGCATGCAGCCACATTGAGGTCCACTGCACTTTAAGATCACAACAGAACTGCTGATTCAGAGTCACATTCAAATCCATGAGCATGCTCAGGATGGGGGCTTTGGGTTAGAAAATCACCTCTAATCATGAACCCTGGCACTAGAAAACCTAAGGGATTTGATTTGTTCTTAAATCATTTCTTATTTTCCAGTGTTATAACTTGAAAATACATTTCTATTTAAATACAGTCTGTTTCCTCACTGCCCCCTTTCTTAAGCCATGATGACAAAGAATGTCATGACAAAGAATTGTTATAGCTATGTAAAGAAAGAAGACAACCTCTATTGCTCCTGAGTGTTGAATCAGAGGGGTAAGGGGTATAAAAATTACAGGCAGAAGCCTCCACTTAAGCACAGATTTATAAATCAACTCAACCAAGTCACCCGTGTTTTGTAAATGCAGGATCATCTTATTGGAAAAAAAATTAAGGAAAGCAAAGTTGCTGCAATGGTTGCTCTTTCAAGGTCTATAAAGGTGCCCATTTATTTTACTTATTAGCTCTTAATATGTGAAGTGGAGTCCAATTTTAAGAATATATATCTTCTCATTTCATATGAAACATTGTTCCTTTGAAACACTTGCTCAGTCTGTATATGTTTGACATAATTGTCATATGAGCGTGGCTTATTTCATTTCACTGCCTCCTCCAACACAGATGTGTTTTATAGTCAAGGTAGCTTAAGGTTTCATTTCAGTTAGCTCTCATAATGATGTATTTCTCAATCAAAATTTGAGAACAACATTTTGCTTCTTATTTCACAGTTCTAGGTTTCCTTAACTTTGCTTTG
The DNA here is from genome assembly GCA_004027185.1 of Glis glis. Lineage (NCBI taxonomy): Eukaryota > Metazoa > Chordata > Mammalia > Rodentia > Gliridae > Glis > Glis glis. The sequence goes on along the minus strand of PVJS01045954.1, from coordinate 10,535 downwards.
GCTTTTTTTTTTTTTTTTGTATATAAACAGGACACAAGCCAGAGATCCTCAGCTGCCCTGCGCTTGTCTTTCACTTGAATCTGACTGAGGGGTATGCAGTGTGGGTATGGGGAAGGGGTGAGCAAAAAGTAAAAAGAAAACCACCTGCACTCAATTCAGCGAATCACAGAATTTAACACTTGACAAATATGTGCAGTTAACATGATCTTGGAGCCACTAAAGATTTCAGCCAAATCCTAGAAATCTGACCCAGACAAATAAACTTTCTTGGTCACCAAAAAATTCTTTGCAAAAGGTATTCCTTTTGCCCACAGCCAGGTGCTGCTAAGCATGGAAAGAGGATTTGAGACCAGGGAGGACTTCCTCCCCAGGGTTTACTTTAGTCAGGCTCACAGAAAGACAAACTGCTTTGAACTTATCCTTGAAATGTCAAAATTCTTCCTTCTGAATCATGCTGAAATACTCTGGCCACATTACCAAAATTATATATTAAAACATGTTTATCATTAATAACACAGGAAAAACTACTTGTTCTTTAGAGTCATTTTAATGTGAACTCTGAAACCATAACCTAGCTCTTTAATTTTGATTACCAATGTTTACCTTCTAGCTCATTAGTTATATTCTGGCTCTTTGACTACCTGGTAGTACTTCAGCTTTTATTTTCAACATTTTCTTAAATGTTGGGATTGGTCATTGAAATCATGATAGGTTTATACCCAGAAAGGTATTGTGTATTTTAAATTTCCAATGATATTATAATTCTAGTTTTTGTGTGCTTACACTTTAAAAAAAAATAAACTGGGACAATAAACTCAGTGTGGTGGCACATACCTGTAATCCCAGTACTTGGGAGGCTGAGATAGGAGGATCACAGGTCCAAGGCCAGCCTTGGAAACTTTGTGAGACCCTGTTTCAAAATAAAAAAATAAAAAAAGGCTGGGGCACCTTGGGTTCATTTCCCAATACCACAAAATAACAAAACAAAACCATAGGGACAATAGCCTTCTCTGAAAATTTTCTAGTGTTCTGATATGCCGTTGCCAAATTTGGGTACCCATTGCTCTAGAGACAAAACTGTTCATTAAATGAAGTTGAACAACTTCTTCTTATCAGGGTAGCCTAATCAGGGAAAGAAAATACTTCATGGAGGTCTCCTGATAATTATATGAACAGAATATATTTTATCTAATGATACGAGTCCATTAGAAACTAGAAAAAAATAAGATAAAAATCTCCTCATTTTATCTCCCCACTTAAGTCTTTAAAAATATTGTCCATCTTTTTAATTGCAAGCTCAGAACAATAATGCAAATGGACACATGAGGTTCCTAAGTGAATTAGGAAAATGGTGAAGACCAAATACCACCCAGGGAAGAAAGAATAGAAGATGTCAGGGCACCACCAGTATGTCTCCACTTTTTTGGAAGAACTATGTTAAAGGTATCAATAAGGAAGAAGCAAATCTAGGCCTTTTTTGATTTTTCACTTTTTTTGGTAGTTGTTTTATTTTGTTTTCTATTACTGCTGTAGTAAATTATCACAATCTTAGTGGCTTAAATCAGAACAAATGCTCTAATTGTTCTATAGGTAAAAAGTTCACAGTACTTTGGGAGGCAGAGACCGGAGGATCCGGGTTCGTGGCCAGTCTCAGCTCTCTCTTTCTCTCTCTCTCTCTACCTAGTGAGGCCCTCCGCAACTTCGTGAGACCCGGTTTCAATATAAAGTATAAAAAATAGGGCCGGGGGTGTAGCGCGGAGGTAGAACACCCCTGGGTTCAATCCCAGGTACTGCAAAAAAAAAAAAAAGGTTCAATACTGGTCTCACTGGACTAATATCAAGGGGTCAGTAGGGCTGAGTTCTTACTGGAGGCTTAGAGAGAATCTATTTCCTTGCCTTTTTTTAGTTTGTACAGGCTACTCACAGTCCTGGGCTCCAGGGTCCCTGTCCTCCACCTTCAAAGCCAGCAACAGCAGGTTGGGTCCTCTTCAAATTCCATCTCTGCAACCCTCCTTCCTTAGTAACATCTCCTTTTGACTGTAGCCTGGAAAGCTTTTCTAGTTTTTAAGAATCATGTGATTAGATTGGGCCCACTCAGAAATTCCAGAACAATCTTTCCATCCTAAAGTCTTTTGTATAATCACACCTGCAAAGTCTCTTTTGCCAGGTAAGGTAAATCATTTACAGTATTCAGGAATTAGGATGTGAACATCTTTGGGTGCTATTATTCTATTATAATATGTGTGACCTTTAGGCAGTTATTTTGTTTTGCCACATTTTGTATTATTTTGTAGAATTATAAATTATGTAATGAGGTAAATTTTAAAATTTTATTAGTAGTGTTTTTTGGCAAATGCATTTGCAGTGAATTAATATGGTTAGAATGACTGTGGTAGAATAAATGTTATAGATTCTTAATTGGAATGCTAAATCTCTTGAGCATTTCTTAGGAAGATATTGCAAATCCCAACATAGGCCTATCAATAATAACCAACACAATCATTGCTTTTTTCAGTGCTAGAATAGATTCTACAATTGCCATCTGGCTGAGCTCCAGGTGCTCTGGTAGATAGTAGATGAAAAATACCCATTTCTAAACATTTGAATTACAGTGAAGTGAGATGCGCATGATATGAGAAGAACTTTGGACCTGACTCGAATAACATGGGGTGGAATTGTGGGCTTAATTTAAATTGTTCTCTCTCTCTCTCTTGCATTCTACTTTTTTTCTCTCTCTCCCTCAACCCCTTTCCACATAGTATTATGGATATAAGTGATATTGAATCATATTGCTTCATCAATTCTGTTTTTTACCATCCTTCATGACAGCAGTAATCAAACAAATAGGGAATATGAATTCAATCCTGATGAGTTTTTGCCCATCTAGTAGTTCAGTTCAGAGTGTGAGATTTATATAACTCTAGAGCAGTGCTTCTCAAAGTTGAATGGGTCTATAAATTACCTTGGGATCTTATTACAATGCAAATCCTGATTTTGCAGATCAGGGTGGAGCCTACTATTTTATAAATTAATAAGGGCACAGGTGATGTGATGATGCCAGATGTAGTTCTGAGGCAGGTTAGCTTTACGCTGCATGCTGTTGCCATGGTAATTCTGCTCAGTGGGAAAGGAACTTGAAGGCTCAGGCATTTGCTGTATGTACCTGGCTGAGGAGCCTATGGGGCAAAACCAGAGACTGAACATCTTTAAGTCAGAATCTCTCCAAAGCAGAACTTCAGGGAAGTGGCTCTGAGCCATGGCTGGCCCCTAGTGCAATGAGGGTCTAAGCTGGTGGGATCACCACTGAGAGCCTGGGGTCTTTCTGGTCAGCTAGGGGATATGCCTGGGCAACCAGTCTTTTCCATAGTGCCAAGAAGGTAATGAATGGGCACAATGTTAGGACACAAAAGCTGGTGAACTATGCCTGGGCAGGGTGAAGCCAGTAGAAACTGGTAGAGATCTGTATTGGTCCTGATATACATCAGTTATTTGACCTGGAGATGGGATGAAAGTCTGAAGCTTCTGTAGATGGTTCCCTCTGAGTGTCCCTCAAAATAGCTGCCACACACAGGGAGAATGTCGTGTGATGATGAAGGCAGGGATCTACAAGTCAAGGGCCACCAAGGATTGCTAGCAAGCCAGTGGCAGCCAGGGGAGACGATGGAGCAGATTCTACCCCAGCTTCCTCAGAAAGAACCAGCTGTCACTACTTTTCATTAATGAGGTTCGAGTGGACTTGAGCTAAGAATCTCATACCCAGTCTACTCATAATCCTGTAGTTGATGCCGTGAATTAGGTACTATGAACCACCTATGGAGTATGATTACTTACCTGATGCTATACTAAGTACTTTGTGTTATCTAATTGAATCCTCACAATAATGTCAAAGGATGGGCATCATCCCCATTTTACAGAAAAAGGAGTGAAGGTAAGAAAAGTCAAGTGATGTGTCCAAGGTCACACAATTCTTTATTTTTATGGAACTGGGGATCAAACTCAGGGGTGCTCTACCACTGCACTATATCCCCAGCCCTTTTCATTTTTTTTTTTTAAATTTTGAACAGGGACTTGCTATGTGACACAGGCTGGCCTCAAACTTGTGATCCTCCTGCCTCGGGTTTCTGAGTTGCCACTGCACCTGGCTTAAGTTCACACAATTCTTAAGGGACACAGTTGAATTCAAGCACATGGACAGTATTCTAGGACCAGTAGTACTAATCACTGAGCTGTGTTAACCAGTGTGACAGGGAGAAGACCCAGAACTCTGTTATGGGGTGAAGCTTTTCCTTTAGTCTGAATATTATTTGGCAACACTTCAGGTCTTGCTTTTCTAAATGGAAAGCATTCACAAAATGGAAAGCACAAATGGGGGATATAGAGAGGTTTATTTAGGAAGTGGAGACACAGTAATTAAAGAAGGATGTGATAAAGGGAGTGGCATTCTGGACAAAGAGTCAGGTTATGCGAGAGGGAGTCCAGAGAGAGCAGCTTCCCTGGAAAGAAATGCATGGGACGAAGAGGTTATACTCCAGAGAGAGGGCCTGAAGTCCATTTCTGCAAGTGGAAAAACGGTGTCCTTTCCCCCAATACATATGCATTTGGGGAGGTCACTCTCTTTTCCAGCCATGGCTTAGTGTGTCTGCTCTGTTCTGCCCTGTTGGAGACTTTCTCCAGAGTCTAAGTGAACCCTTCATCCTGGGGGGCGGAGGTGGTTGTAGATCCTTATCTCCTCTCATGAGGACGGGTCAAACCCTCTGTTCCATTTCTTTCCTTCCCCTGCTCATCTCTAATCTATTTCCCTAACAACCACAGATCCAGCACATAGAATATTAGACTGGGACTGATTTTAATTTTTTCTTATACCATTGTTAGGCTACACCAAATTTGCTGTGGACTCAACATTTGTTCAGTGACTAGTGTTTTTCGCTTCTCTTTTCTTTTTCTTTTTGGCAGTAGAATTCATGGAGCCAGCAAAGCAGAAGCATGTGAAGCCCTCCAGCAGATAAACATTTTCCATTCACATTTCGAAGAGAATAAAAAAAAGCAAATAAAAGAACCCAAATGGCAAACACTGTAAATCCATTCCTTCGTAAAAATAAATTTTCGGTGAAGAGGTCTTTCATTTGGAAATTAGATCCAGCTTCTGCTTATGGAAAAAGCAAGTCAAAGGCAGAGACAACCAGTAGGTCTGCTAACTCTGTAGCCACACGATGATACTTAGGAGTTCAACAATACTAAAATGTAGACTTAAAAGATGTGAACAATTTGTTTGCATATCTATGCTCTGTGAAATCAGGCATTCTGAGGGAACGGTCTTGCAGCTAGTTCAGAATGAGATAATTCAGGACAGATTTTTTTTCCCTCCAACACATGGTTTTGAAATCGAAGATTTCTTTTCTTTGAAGGAAGATGGAAAAGTCATTATGTACCAAGTGCAAAAAATTAAGTTTGGAGTAAGATTTTCATGGAATGTAACATTTCACTTCCTGCTTAACTTTGATTGGGTGAGTGTATTTCTTGTCAGCAAAGACAAGTGAGTTTTCCAGGGTGGGGGTGTGTGGTTGTCAGATGAGGATAATAGAATGATAAGACTTTCACATTCCAAAGTACAAGGATTTATTTCTGTTGTGAATTTGAGATGTTTTTCCTAATTATCCCAGAAATAGTCTTTAGTGTGTTATTTCATGCCTTTTTATATGGAACACTTTTAGTCTTTCATTCTTTTAGATTGAAATATAATTCTTCAGCCATTTCAACATACAACATGTTATCTCCTATGAGAAAGACAATGTACTGAATGGCATGAGTGATGGTAAGCCATGGTCTCTGTCTTCTAAAACTTTAAAACCTGCAAATAATCTGAGACAAGAGGGGAGAAACAGGAAGAAAATGCACTTTCTTTTTTTTTACTGAGCACCACATACCTCCCAGATTTGGGACTAAGCGCCTTAAATATGTACTATTTAAAATACACAACAATCAATACTCTCTCTGAAGGCTCCAGGGGAAGTCCTTGCTTTCCTCTTCCTAGCATCTCATGGTTATCAGCAATTCTTGGCTTTGCATATTTCTTTGTTGTATGGATTTATAATGCTAAAAAGTTATAATGCCTTCTCTCATTGGAGCTTTATGTTTCTGAATGAGATAGAGTGTTTTAATTCAGTTCAGAGAAGAGCCCTCTCTTTATGATATGGAGAGAAGTGAAAAGAAGTCAATCCACAGACCATTCACACCTATTTTTTCCTCCCAGAAAGCCCAAGTCTGTGACTTTAGAACCAGTTATGGTTAGTACAGTTTAAGAAGTTGTAGTGTTGAAAATATTTACCTCAAATTTCAGGGATTTTGAAGTAGTAGTGAGATCTATACTTCCCAGTCGTATGGCCACATACAAGAGACAATTCAAATTGAGTTTCTTCATCTGTAAAATGGATATAATAAACCTTGCAATGAGAAGTATACAGTCTGATGTCACCTCTGGCACATAATGGACCTTAGGAATTTGTTCCCTTTTTGTTTGTCTTCTGGCTCATGTGGGTATTCTATGTATCAAAGGGGTCACAATTTAGGAATCCTGAGCAGGACCCCTTCGATTCACATATAGAATAGGAAAACAGTAAAATGGAAAAAGTTACATTAATAAGGGACCAGGATGATGGTAAACAGTTACCAAATGCTTACATCAAATTGAGTTATGCAGGTTTAAATTGCCCTTTTGCTCTTTTTTTTTTTGCGGTACTGGGGATGGAACCCAGGGGCATTCTACCTCCAAGCTACACCCCCAGCCCTATTTATTTTGTATTCTTTATTTTGAAACAGGGTCTCACTAAGTTGCGGAGGGCTTCACTAAGTAGCTGAGGCTGGCCAGGAACCCGGATCCTCCAGTCTCAGCCTCCCAAGTACTGGGATTACAAGCGTGCACCACCACGCCCGGCTTGCTCTTTGAATAGAGGCTTCCACTATGGGTAATGTTTCAGGTGCTTAAAGTGGCTCAGTGTCTAGGGTTACAAAACGGATTGCCCAAATTTTGCTTAGCTTGAAAACCCATAATCATTTTGTTCAAATGTTTAAGTAAGATTCTTTATTCTAATTTAAATAAGTGCTATACTATTAATGAATTAAACAGAAACACTATAATTTAATCTCTACTCATTAACATCATTTCAAAACTATTAACTGTGATTTTTCAATTGACAACACCAGCAAAGAAGAAAGCAGAAATTGCCATTAATCAAGGACAAAGCTTTGTGAAAATAAAATTGCATTAGATTCATAGTAAATCTTAGGTCCACTAAATAGTTTTAGTGGGTTTTTTATCTTGGATTATTCATGAAGCTATGTATTGTTTTAAATATTTGGCCTGTTGCTGTATATACTTCTCTTTTATCACCTATTTACACACTTCCCTTAAATTATGCATACTCTTATCACCTTTTTCTGTATTTCTTTTCACAGTACATATTTCATTACCATATTTGTTCATGTTCAGTGATAACATTTCAAAACAGTCTCCTTCCTTTCACAGGCACAGTTCTTTCTACCATAATTATTAGAAGAGTTGAAATCTTAGCAAACTTTAACTACTGTTTGACTTAAAACTTATGTGTATGTAAATGGAATATCAAAAGTTACACACAAAAATTTAACTTAGATTTTTAAAACTAGCTATTTGTTTTGTTGTTATATAGCTTATCCTTTCTAATTAAAGAAATAAAACTTGGATTAGGAAAAAGTTCACTTAGAAACAATATATATGTATATGCACATTCAGTAAAATTTAATATATATATATATATATATATATATATATATATATATATATATATAAAGCAGGGCCACTACTAAGACACTCTTAAAACCCTACAACCTACAAGGATCCAGACCTCCTTCTGGGTGATTTACATACTTTAGTTGTGCTATTCATAGCAATTCTAGAAGGTAGGTATAGAATTATCATCAGGAAAGTAAAATCACTTGTCTATGAACACAAAAACTAAGCTACTAACTTTTGTGTTCCGGAAATTAATTCACTTTTTTTACTTTTTCTGATTCCAAGGTTCTCCTTGAAGCCAATTCTTTTTTTTTTTCCTCCTAAATGAAGTTAAAGCAGATGACTCTAATATGTTACTTTATGTGCTTATTGGTTAAATCAGTGACTTCACAGTTTTAATGCCTCAGTTGCTCCTTAGAGAAATTTCCACATGGTGTTCAAAAACTAATTTTTATCAGTTGTAAAATCATATATTTACAACATGATCAATTTACATAATAACATGAAATTGCTTGGAAATGTGTTGCCTCGAAGTAAGCTTTCTAATACTGTCTTCAATAGGGAGTACTATATTATGCTTTTTGAAATTAGTGCAAATAAACAGATTTTTAAAATAGAAAATAGGTCATTTTTTCCAAATAGATATAACTGTTCTGATATAGCTTAAGAAACTCTGACAACAGATTTATTAAACACACACTTTAGGGAAATATTACTGATGCCTTATAGAACTATTCCATTTACAGGAGAATCCACTGGAGATTTTCATTTGAAGTAACTATAATTTGTAAAATCACTGTTCTTTTTTGACTAGAGCTACTGAATTAAGTGAGATTATTATAAACTAATTCTCGGTGTCCTTTTCAGAGATTTTTTTTGGAAGGAACATTGACTGGTTGTCCTTATTAGTCTAAGAAGATATACAAATAAATCTTTATGGCCTTGAGTAACCAAAGTGATTACAACAATTTGATAGAGAAATGTGGATATACTTACGTACTCTTCTTCCAAACGACATTTAAGCAAAATAACTCTATTTGGGGCCAGATTGAGGGCTACCACATTTTGAGACTGAAACAAAATGGACTAGAAAGAACCCAATGCATTCAAAATAGATTAGAAAAATATGATTCATTTATTTTGTGGGAAAACAGGATGCCTTGGCAACTAAGAAGAAAAGAACAAGTCCCTTTGCTTGGATGTATTAAGCTCTCCAGGCCAGTCATTTAGTACTCTCCTGCCTCACCTATTTAAGTGTTCACAAACAGGGTGTTTCATATGCCCAAAGAGCTCGGATCATCCTTGTTGTTGAGTAGTTCTGACAGCTTTAAAACTGTAATTCTAGAAACAGGAGCCTGATGTTAAGCATCTGCACATGTTCTCCATTATTTCCTCCAGAAGAAAACAATAGTTGGGTAAGATTACACTCTAATGGAATCCATTTTCACTAAATAGGTACATTTAGTCAGTTGTAATTTGGTGGATCATGAAAGAGAAAAAGAAGCTATTTAAAATGAGAAAGGCCAGTATATGTCTATTAAAACTTTCTGTGTTACACATAGATACATAATTTTAGACCTGATTTTTTTCATTATACATGAAGTCTTGCAGATTGTTGAGAAGAAATTCAGTATTTAAGTTAAAAATCTTTATCATGGATGTTTTGGTTTGTGGACATACGAGGTTCCTGTCCCCCATTAACTTTTTTTGCATGACATTACAAGGAAGTTTTTCAGTTGGCATGGTAAGAGTTGAACTCTAAGGAAATTTGGAAATATATCTCCTGGGTGCCTACATCACCAGTTGCTTCCAGATTATCTTGTTGACATTCCTGGAGATCTCCTATATTTTAGGGAGAATTTAATCTATTTGCAAACTGACATTATAGGCATAAGTCTTATCTATATATTCCACAAACACATTCAGCACTTGGTTGGTTAAAAAAAAAAACACAACACCCTGAAAACCTTTATAAACATGAGGAACAAATGCAATAATTGAATCTTTTTAACCAGAAAAGAATGTCTAGCAACATTTTAAGTGTTCATATGATTTGACTGGTCATTCATTCATTAATTTATTCCTTGAATAACATTTTTTGAGAGTCTTCCATGTGTCAGGCTCTGTGCTAAACAAACCCACTGATTGTATCCTTATCACAGCTGCCTTAGGAAGGAGAGAACCAAACTTATGCAGCGATTTTCCTTTGCTTGCTAGTTTTTAGACGAGGGAAACAGGTCAGCAAGGGAGCTATGAAAACCAGTCTTCATCCCATGACCCTTTAATTTTGTGCATGAGGTTAATAACTAGACATTACTCTTTCTTTGATGTCTTGGGGTACGAGAGTACCTGTGGCCTCTAAGACCACAACCTCCAAGACCTGTCAACCTCAAAACCTATGTAATTTCAAAGAGCTTATCTTAGAACTCTGTGCTCAAAGGATTTCATTTAGCAACCTCTCTTGGTGGCACGCAAGCCTCACAGTAGCTGTCTTGGAGGCAGTCACCTTTCCTGGAAATAGATCGGAATCCTCATCAGAACACTTGAAACAAGACATCTCCAATTTTCTACTCTTTTCCTTTGAGTTGCATATTCTTTGTCTTCCATAAATAATTGAACCATATGTGTGTGTGTGTGTGTGTGTGTGTGTGTGTGTGTGTGTGTGTTACCAGGGATTGAATCCAGGAGCATTCTACCTCTGAGCTAGACCCCAGCCTTATTTTATTTATTTATTTATTTATTTATTTATTTATTTATTTATTTATTT
>PVJS01045953.1:0-16015 GCA_004027185.1 Glis glis | reverse complement strand
TCTCTCTTTCTCTCTCCCTCTCTCTCTCTCTCTCTCTCTCTCTCTCTCTCTCTCTCTCTCTCTACTTAGTGAGGCCCTCCGCAACCTCGTGTGACCCGGTTTCAAAATAAAGTATAAAAAATAGGGCCGGGGGTAGAGCGCGGAGGTAGAACGCCCCTGGGTTCAATCCCCGGTACTGCAAAAAAAAAAAAGAACAACTTGGAATTATTGTAAACAATAAATAAAATTTACTAAGGTTATGAATCAAAAGAGAAATGTTTTGTGTTCTTGTCATTAAAAAGAAATTCAAAGATTAACCTCATTCTCTCTTTTGGCTTTGCAATGACTCTTCTCTCTTTCTCTCTCTCTCTCTCTCTCTCTCTCTCTCTCTCCCGGTTCTCTTTGGTTCCAAGGTATTCCCAGCTGCTGAGCTGCTGAGAGTCACAAATTCTATCTGAATAGCAGAGTGACCTTTTCAGAGAGGAGTCAATGTTTGTAAGCTAAAATACAAAGGAAGGAGTCAGAAGGTTTATTGAATGACTGTGTGCTGGAAGAATGCTCATTTCCACCAGCCCTCTTTCATTCTACCCCACCCCACCCAAGTATCCTTCATTTCTCCTTTCCTCCTACACCTTACTAGACTGTTAGAACTGCCAGCTACAGAGACTGTGAGTCTGTTCAAGCTCTTTGATGTCTTTAAGATTCTCCCTCCATGTTTGCTCCTTTCCTGGGGGCTGGGAGTAGCAGATGGTACCTCAGCTTGGTGGAACACAGCCCTCTGCTCCTGGGAAGAGGAGTCAAGAAGCAGCGACCTACCTCAGGAGGGCAGGTGACCTGGGTTACCCCTGCCTACCACCAGTCACACACATAACCAGATGTCCTCAGTTCCCCAGACTTGAATACACTTAACCTTGTTCTCCAGACTGCTTTGCATTCCTTACCCACCCCTCATCCCCTCCATTCTTAGCTCTTAAAAAATATCACAGACACTGCAGCTATCATCCATCTTCTGACTTCTCATCATAGCTTTGCGTGCCCCTTTCAAAAATTCTCTTCCTTTCTCCCTGTTCTTTTTAATCTGACAATTTTGCTTTTTGGCGACCCACCAAAGATTTCTATGTGTGACTTAAAAGAAATATTACCAGACAAACTCTCCTGGTACAAGAGCGACAGAATTATTTGCATATATAATCTCTTCTTGTGCCTTCTGCTAGCATGGGCCTTTTCATCTCCAAGCCTCATGATGTGACAAAAGAATAAATTACAGAACTACTGATAGAACATTCAACTGACAATCTTCTGAGGCACTGGCAGTTTCAATAGAAACCAGAAACCGGAGAAAATTCAAGATTATAATTCTCTTGTAAATGTATTTCTTTTTTTGTCTTCCTTCTACCATACTATCAATTTTCTTGCCTTCTTATTATTCAGTTTCCTATCTGACAGATAACAAACGTAAAACTACCTTTGAGCTATTCTCTACAGGAGTGTCAACTGTACTTGTTGATAAAAGAATACAGTATTGACAAATCACTTACAAGGTGTTTAGCCTTATAATTAATGGTTTAGTTAAACCAACAAACTGTAGCAATTTCAAAAAGGCTAAAGAGTTTGCTTACCAAATATTTTTCCTTCTTCCTGGCCTTTTCTTTTGGAAAATGTGAAAAGTGAAAATAAAGGTGTTTATATGGTGCCATCTAGTGACAGACATATTAAAAAGCTCTGTGTCCTCTAGGGATGGCTTGAAAAAACACCCACAGGCACAGGCAGGGACACACACACACACACACACACACACACACACACACACACACTGCCATTAGGTTCTGGTTTGGAATCTCTAGGGTGTTGTTTATTTATTTATTTATTTGGTACGGGGATTGAACTGAAGGGCATTCTACCTCTGAGCTACACCCCCAACCCCCTTTTTAGTTTTTGTTTGAAACAGGGTCTTGCTAGGTTGCCAAGAGTCTCCCTAAGTTGCAGAGACTGGTCTCAAATCTGTGATCCTCCCCTTTCAGCTTCCCAAGTATTGGGATTACAGGTGTGAGCCATCATGTCCAGCTAATCTCCAGGTTTAATTCAATTTTCCCCTCCTATGGGGATAACCCATAGGTCTCTTTTTGGTGCCACTGAGAGTTTTAAGGTTTTAATATGCTTTGTGGAGATCCCGAAAAGATGAAAAAATTTTCACTATCCAGAGGAATGACTGCCTTGGTATTTGAACTTTGGACTTTTCTGTTATACCCATCACACTAAAATAAAACACTGATTCTGCTGAGATTAGGAATATGTTAATAATCCAAGAAAACAAAACTGATCACACCACTTAAACTACTACAACACTGCTCCCTCTTTAAACTCTTCTCACTTAAGTTTACCATTCTTAAATTTTACTTATATGAATGTGAAAAAGGTGTCTTCAATCATACTTCTTAAATAGATGTGCATCTATGAGGGCAGAGTTTTAGAAGTTGTTCCACTATTAGCAAAGTTGAAAATCAATAAACAAACTTACCTCTACACATACGGAAAGAAAACAAAGAGTTAAAAAATACTAGACAAATCAGAAACTGCTAACTTTTGGGGGAGGGTAACTGGGGATTGAACCCAGGGGCATTCTACCTCCAACCTACACCCCCAGCCCTATTTCCTATTTTTATTTTAAAACAGGGTCCTGCTAGGTTGATGAGAGTCTCACTACTTGCTGAGGCTGTCCTCCAACCTGTGATCCTCCTGTTTCAGCCTTCCAAGTACTAGGAGTATAGGTGTGCACCACCATGCCCGGCAAGTATATTAAGTATTTGTGTTTTCCCTTTCGAAGGATGATCCCCTACTTGTCCTTAAGGTTGGTTTTGCTTAGACTGTGAGATGCCTTCAGGATCAGGTCTCTATCTTGAACCCTGCTTACCATCTGCTCTGTTTCATGGGGGAACAGGGAGTCTCCTATCTAGGCACCAACAGGCTGACCAACTCTGCATGTGTCAATCATCACCTGCCTTCCAGCTAGTGACAAAAGTAAATTCTTACCATGTTTGCCTCCGAGGCCTCAAGTTTCTCAGGACCCCTTTCTTCCTGTTGTGTGTTCTTTCATTCTGTCATGATCTTGTGGAAAAACTAATAGACATGAAAGCAAACGAAAACATAAAATTGCTGGGTACATAAAAAAATGTTTTGACCAATAGAAAAAAATTAAAGAAATGACTTTTAGACCTCATGTGATGTTGGAGATATATGAGATATCATATATCTACTGGGTCACAGAGTCAAATCCCTAATCCCTCAATACAGCCCATCAGTTGGAAATTTCTCCTCCAATAAATTTGGTCTTCCTCTCATGGTTCCTTGACACTTAGGGAAGGGCTCCTTTTTTGTTTTTTTTTTGGTTTTTTTTTTTTTTTGCAGTACTGGGGATTGAACCCAGGGGCGTTTTACCTCCAAGCTACACCCCCCAGCCCTATATTTTATACTTTATTTTGAAACAGGGTCTCACAAAGTTGCGGAGGCCTCACTAAGTAGCTGAGGCTGGCTGCGAACCCGGATCCTCCGGTCTCTGTCTCCCAAGTACTGGGATTACAAGCGTGCGCCACCACGCCCGGCTAGGGAAGGGCTTCTTTGATCTTAATCTTTTCAACATTAAGCTCCAAAAAACCACATAGTTTTTCAGGATGGTGGATTTTAAAATATACTATACTGTTGCCTACTTACTTACAATGAGAGTATGTGAATGAGATGTACCTGCCTAGAGCAGTTTTGGTTAAAAAATTTCAGCTAAACTACTCCAGAATTTTCCTTTTAAAAACAGGATAGTGATCTCTTGGTCTCTATGGTTCCAGTATCCTCCCCCCACTCCCAATTCAAAGGATCCTATTTTATTGATGGCATTAGCAGTGATTTTGTAATTGGTAGTTAGAATTGACATGCAGTGAAGCTTAAGTGGTTGTTGGGATCCTTCTTGATTAAAGATTTTTAAATTAAATGCCAGTTCAGTACTTGGCGTTATTTGAAAGGGCCAATCTTCCACAGCAGGAATGCGTGTGGAGGAGAGCCAAGCAGTGTTCACTTTATGTCTCACTTCCAACCTTCTCTAGTGGTGCCAAGTTTACTATGGGTTAGAAACTGAACAGGATAAAGCAGCCCATTTCTAAAATGGAATCATTTAATTTTCCTATAATTATATGAAGGCAGTTTAATTATTTTGTAATTACATAACCATAACATGATAGATGCAAGGTCATGGTGAGTACATCATCTTGCAACCTTAAGTACGGCAAATCAACAACAACAACAACAACAACAAAAACTTAATCGTATCATTTATGGAGATTTAATTAAAGTGATACATAATCTGTGTTGGCATCTCTTTCTTTTACTCCTTGCTGAGTGGGCATTATTTCAGAGTTTTCCTGGGGATGTAGTTAAAGAGTCTTCCTTCTGTGTTGTTCTGGTTTCTCTTTAGTTCTTGAGCTTTCTGTCAACCTATAAGCCACTATTTTGTACTACTCTCAAAAGTAAAATGATGAGACCATGAAGTGACACCAGAGGGCAGCCATGCTTGAGAGGACCCTCCTCTTGGAACCTGTCTGCTGGAGTTCTTGTCAATGGCGTGCAGAGTGGGCACAGATGCTGGGTTTTGGACTTTGTGCCCTTGTCTGTCATGCCCCAAGCTATTTAGAGTGTATCTAGATTTCTTATAAAATTTTATAGAATTCTATGCACATAATTAAAAGGTAAAAGGACTTCTATCTTATGAAACAAACTCTAAGTATAGGAACTCTAAGGTATCAATGATCTCTTGTATCCTTATCCTTACAGGGATTTTTATGCTTTGGGTACTAAACAGAATGTGTTTGATAAGAATGAAGATAAGTATATATTTATATCTTTGTGGTCTAGAATCCAGGTCTGTAAAGGCAATATAACTATATATATTTTTAGAAGGGATGGAATGATTCCTGTGTGTTAGGGTAAGATTACACCAGGAAAGAGCTGAGCCTGCTTGGATATCACGCTTCTGCAAGAATACCTCAGTGGGAGAAACTATGGGAGTGCTACTGACCACCTTGGCACTAAGGCTGTGCATGAGGAGTCTACTGGAAATGACTGGGATAAACATAAGTAATGAGGGGTACTAGACTGCTAGTAGACAGTTCTGAAAGAATATGTATATATGCCTTGAGTAGGGGCTGGACCAGAATATTCTATATTCTCATATAGTATCAATGGCAGATTAGCAGAGGACTAGCACCGACAGATGGATTATATGACATCAAGGAAAAAATGAAACAGTGGTACCTGCAGACCAAAAACTCAAAGACTGGCTGGGCATGGTGATGTACGGCTGTAATTCTAGTACTTGGGAGGCTGGGACAGGAGGATCACAGATTCAAGGCCAGCCTCAGCAACTTAGAGATAACCTCAGCAAATTAGCTAGACCTTGTTTCAAAATAAAAAATAAAATAGGGTTGAGGGTGTAGCTCCGAAATGGAGTGCTTCTGGAATCAAACTCCAGAACCAACCAAACAAACAAACAACAATAACAACAAAAAAATCAAAGACCTTCTCCACTCAGAATATGGAAACCCTCAGCAATGAATGTTCTGGAATGGGAGGAGATTTTCAAATGACATGTAAAAGACTCATACCTTAATGGGATGTTTATAAATACATAGGTAAATACATATGTGTGTGTGTGTGTGTGTGTGTGTGTATTTCATCTTTAACTTTATATATATTTATAAATATTAAAAACTTGTGTTATATAAAATATAAATATGATACATTTATGCATTCTATATAAATTCTGTATACATTAATATCTTTATTTCAATAAAGGTTTCTTTTTTTTGCAGTACTGGGGATTGAACCCAGGGGCATTCTACCTCTACACCCCCAGCCCTATTTTTTATTCTTTATCTTGAGACAGGGTCTCACTAGGTTGCAGAGGGCCTCACTAAGTAGCTGAGGCTGGCCACGAACCCGGATCCTCCTGTCTCAGCCTCCCCCAAGTACTGGGATTATAAGCGTGTGTGCCACCACGCCCCTCCCTAAACGCTTCATTTTCATGTAGACTCCAAGGATTAAAGAACAACCTCCAGATTCAAAACTTCTATTTCAGTCATCTTGGTTGGTTTGACTATTAGGTAAAAAAGATCCTAGAACTCCCAGAATCTCTAGAAGGAAAATTCTTTTCTTTTCTTTTTTTTTTTTTTTGTACTGGGGATTGAACCCTGGGGCATTCTACCTCTGAGTTATACCCCCAGCCCTGTATTATTTTTTATTTTGAAACAGGGTTTCACTAGGTTGCTTGAGAGTCTCACCACATTGCTGAGGTTATTTTCAAACCTATGATCCCCCTGTCTCAGCTTCCAAGTACTGAGATTACAGAAGTGCACCACCACACCTGGCTAGAAGGACAATTCTTACTTTTACCTTCAAACTCCCATATGTACTATAGAATTTTAGAGGTGTATTAAAATGATCAAAGAAATGAAAAAGATATATTAATACTCAAAAATTGTATGTAGATGTGTTGATGTTAAATAATATTTAAAATAGATTATAATCATAAAAATAAAATTGACATGTCAAAGATTTTATATAGCTCTTTAA
The DNA here is from genome assembly GCA_004027185.1 of Glis glis. NCBI lineage: Eukaryota > Metazoa > Chordata > Mammalia > Rodentia > Gliridae > Glis > Glis glis. The sequence continues at coordinate 9,424 of PVJS01045953.1, read as the reverse complement.
TTAATGAGGGAACTAGTAAGATGTTAAAGTTGATTCATAGAAGAATTATTCAAAAGAACCCCCTCCTCAATTTCTTTCTCTCTCTCTCCCTCTCTCTCTCTTTCTCTCTCTCTCTCATGTCCTCTAGACCCTCCATGTGATGATATGGCAAGAAGTACCTTGGCAGATACAGATACTTTAGTTCTGGAGTTCTAGCCTCCAGAAATGTAAGAAATTAATCTTTGTTTTTTTATAAATTACCCAATCTCGGATATTATGTTTTCGCAGCACAAAATGGACTAAGATAAGCAGTAATAAAATAAATTTAGAAATAAATGAAAACTCAGTATAGGAATGAAGGTAGGGAAATCAATCATAATTCCACTTGATGAAATTAATTTGCATGTCTATGAGCAAGAGTTATTTGTACTGTTATCTACAATTCAGAGAGTTGTAAAATAGCTCAAAGACAATGAAAGGCCCCGTGACCAAATACGAGCAGTTACACCACCTAGTCTTCTATTGAAGTCATTCAGTCATCTTTTTGATTCATTTCAAAGTCTTGTATAATTTTTATCTATATTGACAATCATGGATAATCCAAAATATCACATTAAATCCTCGATTACTTCACAAATAAATCCATTTAGAACTTTTCCCTGATGCCCTCAACTGACTCTCTTCTCTCTTTCAAAGCCCTTTGGTTTCACTGTCTGCCTTCTACTGCAATATTTCACTTTACCATCAGTGATAGTTATGAATCTATCCTATCTGCCATATTGGGTTTTAAGTTGTTTTTTGATCCTCTACAGTGGGTATCAGAGCACCTAATATATAATATGCTCAATAGAAATGTTTTACTTAATTTAATGCAATTCTTATGTCCATTCAGCTAGTCCTGATTGGCTTTGCTTACAGGTAAAGATAGTAACTTCCTACAGAATAAGATCCAAGGAGCTGATCTTTATATTGAATTATCTTCCACAGCATTAATATAAATTGAGGAAGTCCAGGCAATGTTTGCTTTTAGATCTAGCCTATTCATAAATCTATCCTGAACTACTCTGAGTGCCTGAAAACATTTCCGCCACTGGATTTGTTAGTCAATTTAGTGAGTTAAAGCATCATCATGGAAGGCTATTTCAGTGCCTCACTAACCATTAGCTGTCCTTAGGATCAGTATGGACAAATTTCCCAATTTGACAGGTCTCAGAAGAGTGGTAGAAGCCAGGCATGGTGGTGCATGCCTGTAATCCCAGTACTTGGGAGGCTGAGACAGGAGGATCACAGGTTCAAGGCCAGTCTCAACAACTTAGTGAGACCCTTGTTTCCAAATAAAAAATTAAAAGGGCTCGTGTTATAGCTTGGAAGTAGAATGCCCCTGGGTTCAATCCCCAGTACCACAAAAAACAAATAAACAAGAAATGAGGACCTAGAACAGTTGGAGTTGGGGATATGGTGGTTAGTAAAGATGAATAGAAGTCCTTCATGATCATCCTTCTAAGATGACTTTTCTGATATTTTCCAGTGAATTTACAAGTTTAGAAAAATATTCATTGAAAAGCATGAATAATGCTGGGCATGGTGGTGCACGCTTGTAATCCCAGTCCTTGGGAGGCTGATATAGGAGGATCACAGGTTCGTGGCTAGCCTCAGCAACTTAGTGAGGCCCTCCGCAACTTAGTGAGACCCTGTTTCAACATAAATAATAAAAAATAGGGCTGGGGTTTAGCTTGGAGGTAGAATGCCTCTGGGTTCAATCCCCAGTACTGCAAAAAAAAAAAAAAAAGAAAAGCATGAATAAAGAAATTTTAAGCTTTTTTTTTTAAAGGATGCCTCTTATATTTTGAAACACAGCTTAGATCATGGCCATTATCTAGTATTTATGGGTAGGTATTACATTGAAATCTTCTTTATGTCATTGGGTAGGTAAATAGATTAGGGAAGTTTAAAATACTGCCTTCGAAATTAGAAATGATTGCACTGGGACCTAGAAGCAGTTGGTACCCTTGCATCAAAGACACTTGGTGTCAATTATTTTTGCAGCAAATGGGTCTAAAATTCCAGATTAAATTATCCACTGTTTTTGATTCAATTAGGTTTTGATTCAATGCCTATGTCTTTAATAACAAAGTTGTTCCAGCAAAGTTGAACCCTGGAAAAGTTTTACCTAGCTAAGATTCCCCTGAAGGGAGGATGTGAGTCACACTGTACTTACATTGGCAAATAAAACCACAGTGCTTGTCTGCTCCCTGTGGATTTTAATTTGCAGCAACAATAAGCTGAAAGTAATGGGCCTTAGGTTAAATGGTTGAATATGAAGTTCAAGTCAGAGCTAGGAGTTCTTGCCTTGAGAAAAGGTGAGTTAAACATCATAGGCCAAGTGGTCTGAAGAGAGTTATAGAAATGCCTCCCCTCTGACATCTAAATAGCTTGGTTTTGCCCCCCATCCCAGATGTTTTCATGTGGGTCTTTTCACTTAATTAGTTCTCTCAACTCAGGTTGCACCTTGCACTCACGGCCCCAGGGGGAAAGGGCAGAGAATATGATCAGGGCAAATTTTTAAGTTGTCAAAGCCTGAATTTCCCATTGTGCTTCCCTTTAGGGTACACTTTTATCTCCAAATACAGTTTTCATGCTACTTTTCCCCTTCATTTATTCATTAATCTATTGTTTCATTTTCACTTTATTTTTTCTTATTCATATATATTCATTCATTTATTCCTAAAGAAACACCTGTTGAGAACCTCTTAATGGACATGCTATTGGCAGTTGGAGTGAGACAATTCTTTGTGCAGGATTGTCCAGTATATTTCAAGACATTTATCATCTCTGGGCCCCATCCACAAAGCAGTCCTCAATCCCTGAGCAACCTGACAATGACCTCTATGCCTCAATTTCATTTCAAGGCATTGCAACAGAATCCTCAATCAACAATTTCCTTTTCTAAACATTGCAGAAAAAGTCCACTGCAAGAGGATATCAGGATGAATAAGATGAGGTTCTGGACCCCAAGAAGTTATAATTTCCTAGGGAAAGCAAATAAATAAATAAATAAAATATCATTTGCTAGATAATATGAGAGAAATAAACATGAACCAGTAACTCCAGGGATTTTCAAGATGGCTTCTCTGAGAAAAAAACGTTTGAGCAAGAAATGCTTGAACCAAGTCTTTAAAGAACAAGTAAAATTTCTCTCAATGAAGATTTCCAGGCTCAGAAGAGGTCCAAAGGACATGCCAGACTTCAGAAAAATGGTTTAGAAGGGTTTTAAGCAAATTCATCCAGGATGGTGCATGGAACTAGAGTTGGGGGGCGGGGTAAACCGGGCGTGGTGGCACATGCTTGTAATCCCAGTACTTGGGAGGCTGAGACAGGAGGATCGCAGGTTCACAGCCAGATTCAGCTACTTAGTGAGGCCCCCCACAACTTAGTGAGACCCTGTTTCAAAATAAAGAATAAAAAAGAGGGCTGGGGGTATAGCCCAGAGGTAGAATGCCCCGGGGTTCAATCTCCAGTACCGAAAAAAAAAAAAAAAAGAGTTAGGGGGGTATGATTGATAAGATAGGGTGTCACAGGCCAGGTTAATAATAATCCTGGACTTTATTCTTAGGAATATGGGGGAATGGGGTGACACAATCAGATCTAAATTTCAGAAAGATGACTCAGGGAAGGAAAGGTTTACTCTTTCTGTTTGTAACTTTGTCTCTAGCCTAAACAGTGTAAGAAGTGAAGAAGGCTGACCTTTTTTAACTTTTTTTTGTACTGGGATTGAACCCAGGGGCCATTCTACCTCGGAGCTAGACCCACAGCCTCATTTTATTTTTTACTTTGGGTCTTGCAAGGTTGCTGAGGCTGGCAATGAACCTGCAATCCTCCTATCTTAGCCTAGAAGGCTGACTTTTTAGGCTGATCCAGAGCTATGTTTGAGGTGGGCATGGGCAACAATAAATATGAGGGAATTGAGTGTTTTGGCAAAAGAATGGTCAAAATGACAGTGATAGGCAAGAAAATACCTATTCTATTTTTCTTTTTTTCTATCTTTTCTTCTTAGGGCCAAAGTTTGTACTTTCCATGCTATCACATAATCTAATTAAATTCAAATAAGAATTCATTTGTAAGAATAATAATTTGCTAAATTTTGTGAGAATACAAGTCTAGATTCCTGTTTATAATACTCATACCATATAGACAATTATGCATATGTGCATGCACACACACAGATACCCCTCACCCTCCAACATACACCAATCTCCATTCACTTATTAAACACTTAAAAAAAGACAAGTAAAAAATATGAGGAACAGCTCAAGTGAATTTTACAGATGGCAAGTGCAGTGGGATTTGAGAAGTGGAAGGCAATCTGCTATGCAGCTAATGTGGGGTGATTAGAGGCAATTCCCCAGGGCTCTTTTTTCTCAGTAAATGTGTTGGTATTAGAGAGGGCTTATTCTGCTTCTGATGTGGGAGATGAGGAATCTTTTTATTAGCTCTGTGACCTTGAACAAATCTCTTAACCTTTTTGAACTTCATAATTTTCATTTAAAAATAAAATTTTAATTTGACACGTAATTGTACATATTTGTGTGATACAGTGTGATCATTTGACATATGTGTACAATGTATAACAACCAAGTCATAGTAATTAGCATTTCAGTCTCCTTAAACATTTACCATTCTTTGTGTTGAGAATCTTTTTTTTTTTTGTACTGGAGATTGAACTCAGGAGCATTCTACCTCCGAGCTACACGCCCAGCCCTATTTTATTTTTATTTTGAAACAGGGTCTCACTAGCTTGATGAGAGTCTCACTACTTGCTGAGGCTATCCTCAAACCTGCAGTCCTCCTGTTCCAGCCTCCCAAGTACTGGGATTACAATTGCGTGCCACCAAATTCGGCTCATGTTGAGAATCTTTGAACTCCTCTTTTCCAGTACCTTACTGTATTGTAGAACACTAGAATTTCTTTTCTTTCTTTTTTTTTTTTTTGGTACTGAGGATGGAACCCAGGGGCACTCTACCTCTGAGCTACATCCCCAGCCCTATTTTACTTTTTTATCTTGAAACAGGGCCTTGCTAAGTTGCTGAAGCTGGCTTTGAACCTGCAATCCTCCTGTCTCAGCCTCCTCAGTACTAGGATTACAGATGTGTACCACTGTACCCAGCAACACTTTTTGTCTCAAAGTCTAATTTTGCTACTATAATAATTAGTGTAGCTGTATAATGCTTGTGGTATATCTTTTTTCATCTATTTACTTCCAATCTTTCTATATTTAAAATGAGTCTCTTTAGATAACATATACTTGGGTCCTTTCTTTTGTGATACTGGGGATTGAACCCAGGGGCTGTTGAACAACGAGCGAGGAACAGAAAATTTGAGACCACCAACTCAGTTAAGGCAGGAAGCGTGTATTAGCCGCGGCAGCTACCATTCTCTGAAAAAGACAGAAAAACGGCAACCCGCACTAAGTTACAATTGGTCTTATACAGTAAGCGAGCTAGTTACAGAAGCAAATTCTGCGGATTATTGTTTAAAATTAGCCAATCACAACAACTTATTCCTTATTTAGGAGCAAGGGGGTAGACTTAGGGGCATGGACTGAGTGTGCAGGCGGGAATCTGGTTCCTGTGGGCTTCCTCTCAGGAGGTCATTAGCATAGCTATGTGGCCAAAGGGCAGGAGGTCTAATGTTAGGGTAGGAAGCAAGGCTAAGAAAAATTACTTTTAGGGCATGTTATCACAGGGCATTCTACCTCAGAGCTATACTCCTAGCCCTATTTTATTTTTATTTTGAAACAGGGTCTCACTAAGTTGCAGAGGACCTCACTACATTGCTGACTTGCTGAGGCTGGCCGCAAACTTGTGATCCTCCTGTCTCAGCCTCCCAAATACTGGAATTACAGGCATGTGCCACCATGCCTGGCTACTTGGGTCCTTTTTAAAAAGATTATCATCCCTATACATAGCAGTATTAGACAGCACTTTAGCTCTATGCTTCAGAGCCACTTCAAACAGTGAAATCAACAAAAAACAAAAAAAGGCAAAAACCGTGGCACTAAATAGACCATGAAAAGACACTTATTTATAGTATGAGATCACCTTGTTTACCCTCTGCTGGAAATGTGCTGGGAAGGTGTGCATTGAGCAATTCAAACTTCTTGCTGTTCCGCCCATGACTCTGAATGGCCATGAGAGTACTGTGAATGATGATTTGGGGGTTACAAATATATTTTAGCAAGCTGGAGAATTTGCAAATCCAGAATCTGTGACTAATGAGGATTGACTGTATTTCCTCAAATATTTCCATTTCTCATGTTACTCCTTCCTTCCTGAAATTTCCATCTGGAAGCATTCCCTTCAGGCTACAGAACTTTCTTTAGAGCATATCTTGTGTGGCAGTTTTGATAGTGACTAATTCTCTTTTCATTACTCTGAAAACACCATTATTTTTACCTTCATTATTGAGGGACATTTTCTGGGTTGACAGTTTCTTTCTTCAACTTTCTAAAGACACTAAATTTCTAAAGGTGACCTACTGTCACCTTGCCTTCATAGTTCATGATGGGAAATCTATGGTGATTCAAACTCATTCCTTTTATGTAACTTGCCACTTTTTCTCAGAATGCTTCCAATTTCTCTTTATTTTTGGTCTTCAGCAATCTATGACTTCTCTAGGCATAGTTAACTTTGTATTTTTCCTGCTTGAGGTTTGCTGAGATTGTTTAGATCTGTAAATTTGTATCTATCAGGATGTCAGCTTTTTTCAAATGTTAGTGATTGTTTTGTGCTCATCTATGCATTTGAGATAAAAAAAATAGCTTCTGGAGGAGGCTGTGTCTGTTGCATGCTCTCCTGGGGACAGGAAAAAGATCCACTATCACTTCCAGAGTACCTGTTTCCCTCCAGGCTATGGATAAGGAGTGGGAACATGCCGAGAAAGGAGAGCTAATACCTAGTGTTTTGGTTATAGGTTTCCTGATTATTCCAGGTTTCACCAGCTACATGGGCACTGTCTATCTATTAAACACAAGGTTCTATATTCTAAGTAGCAATATCCCTGTTGCTATTGTGGGATGGAGGATGAGGAAGCTTAATTGGCTCACCTGCTCTTGCTGTGATCCTCCAATTAATTGCTTGATTTGGTCTGGACTTCTTTATACCCTAGATGTAGAACATTCTTTGTGCAGTTATTGTTATTATTATTTTGTAGCAGCCCTGTTTCCTTGCTATTGGAGCTTTTGCTCCTTTCTTCCTATTTAGCCTCATTTATTTTTTGAGGAATCTTCATAGGTTTTGGATCATCGGTGGCTCATCTTCTTTTTTACCATTGTACATAGGAGCTTAAGTATTTCTTTTCTGCTAATTCTATGGATTTGTGCCATGAAGACTCCAGTATGTATCAAATAACTCATTTTTCCCTCCCTCTTGCCCTTCCCTGTTCTTTTTTCCCAATGAAAATAGCCAGATTTTATTTAGCTAAGTAGATAATGAATATAAGCAACTCTATGTAAGATCAGCTGAGAAAGGAATACTATACACTCTCAGTCAGTAAAGGGGAAAATTTTGGGGAGTCCAGAGTGTTCTCATTATAATAGAATGCTAAACAGAACTAGTTGATAGGACTAATTTCTGACAGTTTTGCTTGTTTCTTGCAAGCTTTGAATTTGCCTTGAATTTCTAAGGTTTGTTGGTGTGTCACAAGGGGAGGGGTGATTCCTCAACTTGGGATCTGTGGGGTTCTTGGCTTACATGATGGAAAAGAATTTCAGCACGCACCAGAGACATAGAGATTTATTTAGGAAAGTAGGAAATACACATTCAAGGGAGAATGAGGGCCACCCCAAAAGTGAGAGAGGCCACTTTGGGAGTGCAGGGCTTTTACTTAGTGAGGGGTGGGCAGGAGGAGGTATGTGAGGATGAGCCCAGACAGGTAGTCACAAGGTGACTTGGGGTGTGTAAGCCCTCTTCCAGGTTCAGACTGCCATTGTCTTATCAGTAGGTATCCATTTAATTTAAACTGTTCAAGGACAGCCAATAATGTCTGAGGAGTTTGCTCTCCTGAGTAGTGCCCAAGGAGATTCCAGATTCCTCTTTTCTGTGACCTCTGTGGTCTGATAAACACACACCTCCCTAAGGACACTCAACTGAAACTTTTGGGTATAACAGGCCTTGTCACAGGCTTCCATATTAAAGTTACATTTTCTTTGTTCTCCCTTTATGTCTCCTTTCTACCTATTTTATTTCTTCTATCCTACAATAGGTAGCCTGTTGCATAAACAGTGCTAGTTATATTCAAACACTGCCACCTTGTGGGTTATTCCTTGTGTCTCCTCATTCCATTTTCAAACACTTAAGAGCTGATCCATTCAGAAGAGTTCATTATGTTAACTAAATGCTGAATTGTACTAAGTTTTACACATATCATCTGATTTATACTTCATAATAACTTAATAAAAGAAGTATTATTAAACCCATTTTAGAGAAGAGGACACTAGGCCTAGAGGGATTATATAATTTGCCAGAGGTCTCACAGCTAGTAAGAATAGGAATAACTGTGTGTGTGTGTGGTGCTGGGGATTGAACCTAGGGGCATTCTACCCCTAAGGTACACCCCAAGCCCTATTTATTTTTTTTGTTTTGAAACAGGGTCTTGCTAAGTTGCCTAGAGCCTTAATAAATTGCTGAGGCTGGCTTTGAACCTGCAATCCTCCTGTCTCAGTCTTCCAAGTATTGGGATTACAGGCGTTCGCCACCACACCCAGCCGAGGAATCAAATTTTATAACCAGACAGCTTGCCTCCACAGCCCTTGCTTTTACTGAACCCATATATAAAACTAATAAATCTAAAACTAAAACAAGCTGGGAGTGGTAGAGTGCACTAGTAATCCCAGTACTTGGGAGGCTGAAACCGGAGGATCACAGGTTTGCGGCCACCCTCAGCAACCTTGTGAGGCCCTCTGCAAGTTAGTGAGACCCTGTTTCAAAGTAAAGAATAAAAAATAGGGTTGTGGGTGTAGCTCGGAGGTAGAATGCCCCTGGGTTCAAACCCCAGTACTGTATGAATAAATAAATAAATAAATAAATAAATAAAACAATGTGACATATAAGTTTTAGAAGTAGTATAGAGGGAATGCTGTTAGGAAAAGCCATTAGAGAAATCTTCACGGATTTGTGAGGAGGGGGGCCCTCTTTATATAGGAAGAATGCAACAGAAACATATCCCTTGGTTTCAAGAATACAGAAAAAAGCCGGGCGTGGTGGTGCACGCTTGTAATCCCAGTACTTTGGGAGGCGGAGACCGGAGGATCCGGGTTCGCGGCCAGCCTCAGCTCTCTCGCTCTCTCTCTCCTGTCTGTCTGTCTGTCTCTCTCTCTCCTTAGTGAGGCCCTCCGCAACTTCGTGAGACCCGGTTTCAAAATAAAGTATAAAAAATAGGGGCCGGGGGT
>PVJS01045952.1:0-16016 GCA_004027185.1 Glis glis | reverse complement strand
AAGAAGGTGACCTAACTGAGGGAGTTGGGCGGGGAGTGGAGGGAAACAAACTATAGCACATGATGTACATACACAAACCTATAAGACTCAATCACTATCTGGAGCATGAAAGGGAGGGAAGGGGGAGGGAATAGGGTGGGATTGGAGGGAGGGCTAAATGTGCAATGTGTGCATGTATGATGTTCATACCCTGACATATCAAAATGTATAATTATAATTTACAATGCACCAATAAATGAACATAAAAAGTTAAAAAAAAAAAAGAAGTTTCTAGTGCCCCGGTGGGAACTTTGGGATTTTCAGTTGATCGTTAATATTGCATTACTTAATAGAAAAAAGTTGACACACAAATAATGAAATGTTAATATTCTGGGTGATGAGAACATAGATGTTTTTGATATTAATTTCTGTCTACATATTCCTTGGAATGCAGTTAAGTGCCTCTCAAGTTACTACTCTTTAGTGTAAATTAGACTATCCGTCTTATCAAATCAGGGCAAAAGATAAAAAAGAGGAAGTAGATACATACTTAAATTAAACTTTAGTTACTGAAAAATTTCCCATCACTTAGAAAAATAAGAATAAGATCTTTAGAATATGCCAGAACATTTTCTCTATATTGACCACTGTCTAAATTTCTTGTCTCGTCTCCCATCCCTTCAGCCAACCCAAAGTATTCTTAATGTCCTGAGCTAATTAACATCCTGATTCATTTGTTGTTATTTCTAACTTCCCTTCATACCTTTTTCCCTGGATCAGTCTTACTCAACCTATAAATGTGAAATATACAATTTATTCCAAATTTCAGTGATAGTTTGGTAAGAAAAAAAAGTTAAGGGCCAAAGTCCTGACCACCTGCAGAAAAATAGCATCATATTAGTATGCATGCCACTTTAACAATAAATAAAGGAAAATATTCTGTGTTTCTGCTGCTACAGGAAATAACGATTTTGCATGTAGCTGTTCACAATCCTCTCACATCTGTCACGTTACCAGATTCTCTTAAGCTCCCTGTATGGTAGGCAGGGCAAGTATTTGTTATCCATCGTGAACAAATGAGGATACTGAGACAAGAGAAGCTCCATGCCCAAAATTGTATACCAAATCGAAAGAAGAGCTATTCTGGGAATCCAGGTTTTAGGATAATAAGCTCGTCCCACCAGGTCACTCTGCCTGTTTGGAATGTGAGTCTCAGATCTTTGTCCCCAAATTGGCCTGATTCTTTCGCTACATACCCTCATTCCTTTTGGAGGCAAGACTTGATGCAGGCCCATGGAATCGTTGACATTGTGGAGGAAATGTGGTAACTTCGGAAGAGAAGAGGAGCATGCTAGATTAAGCAACGGGCTGTCGACCTTCATTCAGGTCAGAGGTGGAGTGAGTATTTGTTCAGAATGAAGGAGAGTGCAAATCAGTAGCCTGGACCCAGCACAGCAAGTTGCAGATTCCAGCTTTGCCTCTTACCTGCCTAGGACTTGGGAAAGCACCTTCCTTCTCTGGGCCTTGGTTAACTCCATGTGTCAAATGAACAAATTGAATGAGATGACCGCGAAGGCCCTTTCTGCTCTGAGAAGACGTTGAACTTACATATGTGCAATAAAAGGTCATGTCCTTTTTCCTTCTAGAAAGTACACACACACAGTCATTAAATAGAGTCACTGTAGCCAGGGTATAGATGGCATGCAAATCAGAAAAGTGCATTTATGTATAAAAACATAGAGGTCACCAGATTTTCTAAAATCTTCCATATTTTCTCCCATTAACAGATGGGGCGTAGTTTGATGGAGTTGATCAGATTAAGCAGCTGCCGTCTTAGCAGTCACACCGCATGAGTGACACTAATGAGACAGGTGAAATATTCCGGAGCCCAGGGCTCTCCGCAAGAATCCACCGCAGCTCTGCCAGGTCATATTGGACATGTTTATGATTTAGTCGTCGGCTCTAAAAATAGACTGCATAAATAATATTTCTTCTAATGATGATGATTATTATTTATAGCCTGCCCCAGTCTCTCAGGCAAATATCCCAGGAAGAACAAAAGGACGCTTAGTATAATTAAAACAAAGAAAATGTAGAGGTGTTGGCATAAGAGAAAAGGAAGCGTTTCAACATCAGAAGCCGAGAACTCTTTGTTGGGTTCGATTAATTATCACTAAGGTGGATTTTATTTTAGGAGCACACAACATTGTGGGAGTATTGTTTTATTCACCAAAAAAATGTTTTTAAAGTATCCTAACATCTCTCTTCTGCTAAAAAGTTCTTGTGTTGTTCTTCCAGCCTTGCTTATATTTTACTTTTCCAGAAATAATTTGGAAGGGGAAATTTCCTAATTTCTGGATCTTCGGGAATTCAGTGTAACTCAGAGCAACTCAGTAGATATTTATTAAATGTATATTAGATGTCATGCATTACATCTGTGTGTGTGTGTGTGTGTGTGTGTGTGTGCGTGCACATGCACACATGCGCACATGTGTGTGCTATTTTCTAAATTCCAGGAGCTCAGGAAGTGATGGGCAGAATTAAACACTGTGAGGAGTGCTGGGATCAGAGTTCAGGAAAGACATCGTTACAAGGTAATATTTCAGCTGCATGAAGGATAAGTTGGAGTTTATCCCTTTGATAATGGAAAGGGGACATTCCAGGAAGAAGAAATGCATGGTACAAAGGCACACAGGAGTGATGTCATATTTTGCTTTCAAGATGGGAAAGAAACACAGCAGAGAGAACTAGCAAGGGCAGATTATAAATGGCCATGTGAGATCTACAGACTGCAAGACTGCCCTCAGGTAATGGAGCCACCGCAGGGTTTGAGTAAGAGGGCTTCCCTAATCACATGAGTCTTTAAGAAAGATTGCTGGAGTTCCTGAGTGGAATGGGCTGAATATGTAGGCGAGAGACCCATCAGGAAGCTGTTGAAATAACTCAGGTGAGAGCTGATATGGGGTTGATCTGGGCAGTGGCTAAAGGAAGGATAAAAAAAAGATAAATGCAAATTGTAAATATACCAAGTTCCCTGTAAGCATCACTATCCTGAGGCATTTCTCACGAGGCTAAAGGGTTAAAAGGCAAACACAATAGGTCAAAAACCACTCAAATGGCACTTTTTGTAGTTGTCACATATGGTCATGTATGTGTAAAGGTGAAACACTCACCTATTAGTAGCATGGTTTGCAAAGAAGCTCTATGGAGTTAAGTAAATACTTAGATGAGAATTTTAGCACTGCCTTCATACCCAAATTGTGTTTTTCAGATGCCCAAATATGTTAAAATCTCCACTAGCAAGAAAGAACATCCTGGCCTATGTCCAAATCAAACCTGCCTACTTACTCACTAATATATTTCCTGGAGAAGCAAAAAAACTATTTGCCAAAAAAAAAAAAAAAAGAAAAGAGGAAGATGTGGTTGCCCAAGGGATCCAAAGGTTGGTCCTCAACTGTGAGTCAGATACCTTTGTTTTATTTTCTTGGCTGTGGCTGTGAGTCACTTGATGACTTGAACAAGTTCCATGAAGCCTTAATTTTTCTGGCTATAAAATGGGTACAGTCATAAGTGACCCCTACTTACCTGTTTGTGATGCTGGACTAGGATCCTGTAAAATATTCTAAGCCTTTGCTTAAAGGCTCCCAAGTATGTGTCATGCCTTTGTTGGTAGTGATTTTGGAGACTGTGAGCTTTGCGGGTGGTGAAGTCGAGTCTCCTAAAGGGGATGACTCATTTGTCAAAGGCACCAAAAATTGATGCAATCAGCAATTTCTGGACTTACCTGGACAGCCGAAGACTGAGATCAGCTGACTCATGAAAAGGTATCAGAGGATCTTTACTTACTAGATACAAGCCATATGTTGAAACCTTGCAAATTAGAGAGAAAAGGAGAGAGAATGAGACCAGAAATAAATTTATGAGTGGAAATAACTATAATCACTTTTCAAATTTGGGAGCAAGGCTGGATGGGGCCCTGTGCTTGGTGCTCATTAACTATTGGCACATGGATGACCTCATCCACGTTTCTGTCTGGCACACAGTGAGCTCTCGATAAAAGTCAGTTGATAAACAGCCCTTTGTGGAAAGTCCTATGATCACCATTTTCTAAGTGTGAGAAACTAATCCGAGGGAAGTAGAGAAGCCAGCCCAAAGCCCTAGTGCCGTAAGTGGGGGAGAGAAGCCCATATTTGCATCTTGACTCATTGCAAGGTCCCCTGCACGGTCCCCTTGACTTCCTCGTCTCCAGATGTCCACTCTCCTTCTCTATAACACTCTGTTGCCAATGTCCTTTTAGCTCCTGGGTTATGGAAATTTTCTCCATCCATGGTCATCATTTCACTCTATTTTTCCAGATCCCCTTCTTCTTTTGGGGGACATGGGTGGGTGGCACGGTTTATACTCTCTTACCTGTCTTGGGAGCCAACATCTGTACTGCTCAGATGTGTCACAGGTGAGGGATCTACTCCAGACACAGTGCTCCTTACATTCAGAGTTCAGGGCTCTTGTGAAATAGTTGATAGAAGCAAAATTAGGCCTTTGACCTTCCTATGAGAGAACCAGTGACTCTCTTTCTGCTTCATTAATGTAAGTTTATAAATATATAAAGAAAAACAAGGCCGAATAGAATGGTTCGCTCATTCAACTGGCGTTTACTGACCGTTAATTTTTATATATCAGGTGCTCTCTGGGAAGATACAAAGACCAATAAAGCAGAGATCCTGACCTCAGGAAGCTCATGGTCTAGTTGGGAGGCATGTGCAGTTAATGTTCATTATTGGAGGATTTGTGTGTGTGTGTGTGTGTGTGTGTGTGTGTGTGTGTGTAGAGGGGTATTGGAGGTTGGACCCAGGGATTTCATATCTGTGAATTCACCTACTTGCTAAAATGTATGTGTAGCCCCCAAATCAATACTTTCAACACTTGTGTGGTCTTTAGCTATTGTGCACTAAGCATGAAATACTTCCATCGCCCCGATGCACATGTTCCCAGCTGGGACTGAACCAGGCTGTGTTCTTCTTTCTTTCTTTCAGTTCTCAGACCTTGCCTTGTAGTTATCTACTTAGTGTCACATTTTTCTCAGTTTTGTGCTCTTTCTCGGTGATTTCACTGTTTAAAATGGTCTTGAAGCACAGGGCTGAATCTCCAGTGCTCCTAAACACACGAGGGTCGTGACACTCCTTTCAGAGCAAATGCACGTGTTAGAAAAGCTTTACTCAGGCACGAGTGATAGTGCTGTTGGCTGTGAGTTCAATGTTAACAAATCAACAGTGCATGCTAAGTAAGATGTCTCTGAACAGAAACATGCAGAAAATCAGGTTCTGTATTGTGATCAGTTGATGAAAATGTATGAGAGGCTCACAGGAAACTAACACCATATTGCCCCAGAAGTATGGTTTAGTATTTGTGAATTCATTGTTCATGGTGACTCTATAGAAAGTCTCCAGTAAGAATCTGCAAATAAGAGTTGACTGTAAGCTGGGTGTGGTGGTGCACACTTGTAATCCCAGTACTTGGGAGGCTGAGACAGGAGGATCATAGGTTTGCGGCCAGCCTCAGCTACTTAGTGGGGCCTTCTGCAACTTAGTGAGAACCTATTTCAAAATAAAGAGTAAAAAATAGGACTGGGGCTGTAGCTGGGAGGTAGAATGTCCCTAGGTTCAATCCCCAGTACTGCCAAAAAATAAAAAAATTGAAAAACAGAATGGACTGTATACCTACTGATCCGACCAACACAGCTTGGTGAGAGGCACTGTAAAGGTGTGGCGGAAATCTTTTAGGACTGCAGGCAAAAGAGCAATTGACTTGGCCTGGGACAATTAAAGAAGTCACATAGAGGGTCTGCTTTTGAGGTAGGTTTTTAAAAAATGAATGGATTTTCTCTTTGTTCTATAAAGATTTGAAAATATATTTTTATATTTTTACTTATTTGGAATTTACAGAACACACTAAGCAATTAGGATATAACAAACTTACCATTTTTGCAACCTTTTGTTTATTAAACCTTTTTATTTCTAAAAAAGACGAAAACTTTTAAATAAATCTTAATTTGTATTTACTTTAAAAAAAAATGAATGGACCAGGATGGAAAGCCATTCGAGGCATACGGGAACCCTGTACAAAGGAAGGGAGATCTGAAAGACCCTGGCTTGCAGAGCGATTACGAAGAGCAATAGTTAGAGCCCTTCAGCCCTATGCATGAGCTCAGCCACAGGAGAGGATTTTCAGCCATTCTAAAGTTTCTCTACATAGTTCAGGCTGTGGTTTTTGCGACAAAGAAGTGTGCAGCATGTCAGCTGTGAAAATTGACTCAATATTCATAATTAAATCTATTGTGCTCCTTCTTAAGCTTGGCCCATGTTTCCGTAGAAACCCCTAGTTATATAAAGGAACCCTGGCAAGAAAACCCTGTACCTTTGGAGGCCACTGTAGTAAAGTCAAAGGGAAAATACTATATAATTCTTGCAGAAGAGTAGCAAGCTGGGAGGGCAAAAGTAAAGATTCTTTGCTTGTAGCCTAGCAAGTGTAGAGAGCACCACAGGGCTTCAGGATGCAGGATCCTTTGGTCTCTCCACCACATCCTCTTCTATGAATGAACCTGCTGACCAGCAAATCTGAAATGAGCACAGACCATATTCCCCACACGATTCAAGGCACCAAGAGGCAACACACAAGAGGATGTGCGACATTCTATACAGCTTTTCTTTCACAGCTACAAAGCAGTTTATATCAGCCCTTGCAACAACTTTTTGAAGTAGGTTTTATTACTCCCATTTCATGGGGAGAGAAAAACCTAAAGTCCAAATGATTTAAGTCACCTTATTTTCAGTTCACACAGCTAAGGACCAGCAGAATCAGGATTTCTACTCAGTGTTGACTTCGAATCTAGAGGGGGTTCTATCTGTGACTTGGTAAGGGACCCTGACCTCAAGAAACTTGCATATGTGAAAAGTCCCCAGAGTCAGAACAAATGATGGCCCGTGATGTGACAGAGGAGTAAGTGGCCCAGACTGTCAGTTTTATAGGAATACTCAGAAGACAGAAGTCAGAGCCATAGTGCCACACTGTCCCCAAAGCATCATTAGCATTGAAACAAATGATCCTTGATGGCTGGAGTTGGGAGGGAATGCCATCATCCCAGGTGGGTGTGCCCCAAAGGTCCTGGAACAGAAATAATCCTTCAGGGGACAAAGATGCCATGCCAAGAGAGGGAAATCTAATCTGTTGAGGGATTTAGAGGGAACGTCCCCTTGCCCTAGGATGGGTCTCAGTGGATGGAGAGGAGCCATGGACAGGATCGGACCTAGTGGCGGTGTCTCTAGAGTGGATACCTGTTTTCCGTGACGGTGTCACTCATTCAGTAATATTACTGGCACCGGTGTGTGCCAAGCATTGTTCTCTCAACACTGCAAACCCTTTAGACCATGTGTTTTCGAATGTAAGGGATCGGAGCCTGGTTCATGGGGGGCAGCTCAGGGTGCCTGGGTCATGATGGAAGTTCTCTGCTTACCATACCTACCACTCCCTTCTCCTCTTTCTCCACCCTCTGTCCCTAAGGGAACTTAACCTAGCATCAGTCTCCTTATTCCCTTAATGCAGGCTCCCGGGACCAAGTGCAGCCTCCTCCGGCTGACCCGGTTCTCTGCTCTCTGCCTCACTTTGTGCTTTTCTTGGCTCAGTGGCCTCCACCTTGTCCCCCTACCTGCAGTGGCCTTGCTTCATGTCCAGCCTGTTGAAGTCCAGCTCGTCCCTCAACTATGTAGCTTAAAAGCCATCCTCTTCACAACCTGCTCCCAGTTTCCCCGGTCACAGTGAGTTCCTTCTGTCCCTGGGCCCACACAGCAAATATCTCCATTTTAACCTGTTTCCTATTCCGTCTCGTCATCCCCTGGGTTGGCAGCCTGTCTGTGTCCTCAAAGCTGGGGACATGTGTCCTTATGCCAACATTTAGCCCAGTGCCTGCCATTTGGTCAATGTTCAATCACTCTCTCTTAAACAATATACATTCTCAAAAAAAAAAAAGAATGTCCTTGAAACTAGAACGAACAGTTCTGTTTGAATTGAATGGAAGTGAAATGGGAGGGTTCATTTAAGCAACCATATTGTGAATGAAAACCATCTGAATTTAATCTCAACTAACCTGCCCCCTAAATGACAGTTTAATTTCACTGTAATCTTTACTATAATAACTTCTAAACTTGTTATTAGCATTACTGATGAAGTTGAAAGACTATTTCATCTGATTATTGTGTCTTAGGAAACACTTAATTATTAAATTCCACACTGATAATTAGAAAACCCTATTATTTTGTAATGGGCTAGGCTATACCATGCAGGTATCCCTCAATTACCGAAAGAGAAGCTATCTCAAGGTGTGCGGAAGTAAAATCTCATCCATCAGATAGTCTCTACTTGCCTGCTATGTTATTAGAGACAGACGGTGTAAAGTCAGAAGTCCTCCCATGCTCTGAAATGACAGTGTTTTGCAGGAATGAGTGGCATCTAAGTCTGATTTGCCTTTGCCCTTTCCGAAGTGTGGTCAAGTTCAAGGTAGGCAGAACAAGTAAAAAAAAAAAAAAAAAAATTCTGGTAGTCGGGCGTGGTGGCGCACGCTTGTAATCCCAGTATTTGGGAGGCTGAGATAAGAGGATCACAGGTCCTCGGCCAGCCTCAGATACTTAGTGAGGTTCTCCGCAACTTAGTGAGACCCTGTTTCAAAATAAAGAATAAAAAATAGGACTGGTGGTATAGCTCATGGAGGTAGAACGCATGGAGGTAGAAGCCCATGGGTTCAATTCCCAGTACCACACACACACACACACACACACACACAAATTCTGGTGTGTGTGTGTGTGTGTGTGTGTGTGTGTGTGTGTGTTTGAAGGAAACACAATATACTTAAGTCTCATGCAAGGAGAGTTTTTTAATAGCCACAAAACAATAAATTGTCTTTGCAGAAACAGACAACGTGGACTGGGCCAGGGCAAGAGGACCTTGACAGACTCAAATGAAGAAGGGGAAAGTGTTCCTTTGGATCCCAAGGGCCCCTTCCAACTTGAAGGCCATTTTATTCTTATTAGACTGTGCCTTAGTGGCTGCTGTCCGTAAGTAAATTCTTGCCCAAACCTGATCAGGAGCTTCACTGAGCAGTTCACGGAAGCCTTTTGGACCCGTGGATCCTCAGAGCTAGAAGCCTGGGCAGATCAAGTCTTCCTTGGGGACATGCACTAGCGCTCAGGAAGTGGAAGAATATGCCAAATCCTCCTGATGCGTCCTGCGTCCCCAGCCCTGGGCTTTCCCTCCTTATGCTCCCAACCCACACACTCCCCAAGGTATATAGCTACTGGCACAGTGCTTGGCACATTGTGATGGTTTAAGAAAAGTTGCATGATACTCTGGCTGATTGGGAAAGGAAGCAATCAGGCTGGGGTCTGCAAGACACTCCTCCCCTCCCCAATAAAAAAAAACAGGTGCTCTGACTCACAACCTGTTTGGCACAGCTCAGTCCTCTCTGGCTTCCTGAATCTCCCTCTCTCTAATGCAAAAAACCTCCATGGCAGATGTTTGAAAACAATGATCATGACAATGCTGCTGCAACCGGCTACTTTCTCCTTGCATCACAGAATTTCTAAAGTGTTTTTGCAGACTGAATCTTTAGGGTAATTACATTTTGGGGACTAAGCATTTGGGAAGACTCAGTGATCTAACTGTGGTCTTAGAGTCTGGGAATCGGCTAAGAGGATAGGTAGAGGAGGTCTGGAAGTGGGCTAGGGGCTGTGGTGGTCGGGTTGGGAGCGCGGGCACGAGTTTGAGGGCGGCGGTGCGGCTAGGGATTGCGGCGATTTTGTCTTTTTTTTTTTTGCAAGGGAATCGCGGCGGGTATGGAGGAATTCGGGGTGTGGAAACAGGTCTGGTGCAGGCTTCTTCGTCAAGGGCAAGGCCAAGGGGCTGAGCGGAGGGCAGGGTGACCGTGAGCGGGGGTGGGGTCGGCGTGCAGGGCCGGAGGCTAGGGGATCTCGGGGCGGGGCGGCCGGGGCGGCCCGGGCTGTGGGCGGGGCCGGGGCCGGCCGTGGGCGTGGCTGTGGGCGTGACCGCGGCTGTGGGCGGGGCTTGCGGGGCGGGGCTCCGAGGCCGTCTCGCTGGCTGCGGCGGCCGCGGAGAGGTGTCCACAGCGGCGGCGGAGCGGGCGGCCGGGCGAGCTGGGCGGCGGCGACTCGGTGAGCGCGGCGCGGCGGGAAGCGCGGGCGGGTCCGGGTTGGAGGGGATGGGGGCGCCGGCGAGCCCAGCCGCCCTAGCCGGGCTCCTGATGCCCCTGCAGCCTTGGGGGAGGGAGCCAGCCAGAGAGCGAGCGAGCGAGCGCGGAGGACTCAGTCCATGAGCTCTTCTCCTGCGGTCGCCGGCCCGAGGTCCGTCTGCGCGCCCCTGGGTCGCTCTCCGATTCTGCTCCCCTGCAGATCACCGCCCCTCGCCCGTGAACCACTCCTCCCCCCGCGCCCCCAGGTAGCCTCAGCTCCACAGCCAGTCTTCAGGAGACCCCAATCCTCTGCCTGCCCATTCCCACCACCAGGGGCCCGGAAAGCCTCTCCGCCACTCCTTCCAGCCCCACAGGCAGGGATGACATCCCGCCCCCCAGCCCTGCACACCTGGACTCTTCTCTGCCACCTGCCGCAGAGGTTCCTAGCCAGCCAGCCAGCTGCCGTGCCTAGGGCCCAGCCTGCTTGCCATCTGCACCCTCCCCCTCCCGGCCAGAACTCACAACCCCAGTCAGTCTGGCCAAAGAGATTTTCGCATCCTGAGCTCCGGGAACAATCTGACCCACTTCCCAAGAGGCGGCTCCCAGGCCAGCCCGGCTTTCTGGTGCAGACACCTGTCTTGTCTGTCAGTTGAAGGACCCCGAGTACCTCTATCAATACGTGCCAGCCAGTCCCGGGGTCCTTCTCCAAGCTCCCCAGACTTGCTGGCTAGTGTCCCCAGAGACCAGGGTCAGGAGCTTTGTCATTTAAGGCCTCCATAGGCATTTGCCCATTCACCCCCTTGCCCCTCCCAGCCACTGTTGGGGACACGGGGTTCAGTACTGATGGAGCAACCTTTCTGGGGTCTGGACCTGGCCTCTTCTCCCATACCCCCTTTTCCTGCCTTCTCCCCAGGGAACCCAGGGAGGGTCATGGGCCAGAGTTCAGGGCCTTGGTCTTCCCCACAGCTCCAAGGCCCTCCTTTCTTTCCCTGTTAGAAACTTTACCCACGGTCACCAGTCAGCATCTCTGGATATATCCAGCCATCTGCTCAGTGTTGAGTCCCCAGGGCACAGAAAACTAGGCTGGGACTTGTGCTGGGCAGCAAGAGGGTGGTGGGCCCTGTCTAGATCTGTGCTTGGGGGCTGGGGTCTTAGGGTGGATCCTTGTTGGTTTTCTCGTAGCTCCAAGTGGGGTTCGAGGGCTTCTTTGCAGGGAGGAGAGGAGGCAGCGCAGAGGCTGTTTTCCCTGCGTGTTTCTGACGGTCTTGTGTTGCTATAGTGACAGTTTTGCCTGTCTTCCTCCCTCTGACTCTTCTGGGAGCTGGATTTTATTGGTCTGTTGTCCTGTCTTTTATGGCTCTAATTTCTCCTTTCTACTTGCTCTGAAATAAACAGTTATAAACATGGGCACTGTGCCCAGGCTGGGGGGCTGGCAGAACTTCACCTCCTGCTGGTCCCAGGCTCCTGTGAGGGGAGAATAGGGGACAAGGTGGGGTCAGACCTGCCCACACTGCTTCCTGCTCTGGGCCCTGGGCAGGAGAAGCAGCATCCTAGGCTGGGGCACACAGTGGGTAGCCCACTGCCTGGTGCTAATAATAGATCCCAAATGCTGCTTTGAGCTCCCCGATGTTCTTTCCTTTCATCTTCACAAGCGCTGTGGGGGAGGGGCTGTCCCCACTTTGCAGATGAGGAAACTAAGCTCTGAGCTAGGGAGCTTTGCCTAGGGCATGCTGATGTGAGCAGTCGGCCTTCAGCTTTTATTGAATGAAGGAAAAGCGATGATGGAGCTGCCTCTCCCTGGCTCCCACGGTGCTGGGCTCCCTGGTCCAGGTCCCAGGACCTCAGCCCCTTAAACCCACACTTCAGAAGTAAGCTCATTGAAAGGTGTCCCCAGTTCCCCCACCTTGGGGTAAACTGCTAGACCCCTGTGGAGGCAAGCCACCAGGGAGCTGTGTGTCATGTCCTCGGCGGGCGCACCTCTGACCCCCAGCAGTTGGGGACCCAAGTTGCGAGCAGAGCAGAACCACTTGTGACTTCCTGTTTTCACTCAGCACCAAGAAGAATTCAGTTTACTTGTACTCCCAGGGCTCAGATGCAACCGGATGAGTCAGGGACACAGAGCCAGCCCTGGGCGAGGAGGAGTTCAGAGCTTACGAGGGCCACAGGGTCACCGACTGTCCCCTGTCAGTGACACTCTCCAGAGAAGCTGCCGCCTCCTTTCCTGGATATTTTTCTCATCATTGCACTCTTTTCTTTTCCAACCCCTCCCCTTCTCCACCTGCGCATTGCTGCACCATGGGCTTGTTAACCCTAAAATGAAAACATATCAGGGCGGCATGACAAGACAAGGGGATCTGCAGCCTCATCGTTAAGCCTTGACCTCGAGGAAGTCAGTTTACTCACACCGACCTCAGTTTCTCCCTCTTCAAAACACAGTTGACGCCATCTGTCCCATTGGCTGCATTTGCTTGTCCTGTTGGGATGGAACGGAACAGGCATCAGGGAATGCTTTGAATGGTTGAAAGGCTAAAGGACCCATCATGTCTTAGTCCTGTTGGATGATCTCAGTGTTAAAGAGACCCCTGAACCACTGCCCAGAGATGTAGAATAATTAAGCCATAAAACCTCAGGGTTAGAGGCATTCTCTAAAGTCATCTCGCCTAGCCTTAGTGTTGAATCCACACCTTCGTTTATGTGTCTTTCATTTATGAAGCCCCTACTCTGTCTGCACCAAATATAGTTTGCAAAACAAAACAATTCTTTCTATTTTCAAAGAATATAGTCTGGTGGAGCCCAGAGATAGCCCTTGACCGTGTCACTCCTTGGGATTGAATTAGGTGGGCTGTGCTTTGTGGCTGAAGTACAGTTGTTCTACCACCGCCCACTTGGGAAGCCCTCCCCCAGCTCTCCCAGCAGTGGGGTGATTGCTGGAGCGCCCCTCATTCAACTCTGGTGAGCAGGGCAGGATTAGGTACATGGCAGGGAGCCGGTCCTTCCTGCCTCGCTGAATTTTGACTCACTCACTCATAGTAATCTTTGATTCCTACTTCATCTTGGTTAAAATGCTTTCTCTGGAGCTGCATGAATTCCTGCCAAGGTAACGTGAAGGCTGGAAAGAAAGACGGTTTTGGAGTCAGACATGTGCTCGCTGTGGGATCCTAAAGGTGTACCTAATCTCTCGGAGCCCTGATTCTTGTCTCTGTAAAATTGCAATAATTATACTTGCCTTCTAAGACTTAAATGATCTTAGGTATTTATAGGGTCTGGCAAGGTGCCCACCTCACAGTAGACTTGTTCTTATTTAGTTATATTGATTAAAAAAGTGTTCTCTGTTACTGGGCCTCTGGGTCCTCTTAGAACCGTGGTAGAGAGCTCCTTGGATGGATTCTGGCCTTCAGAGATCCATTCATTATCTGGCAAGGTTAAAAATTGCTCATGCTCAGACTCCTAGCACTGCTGGTTCATCTTCGAGTTATCTCTCACCAGATAAGCTATGTTCTACACCACTAGGACAATGTGTGAATTTCCAACTCTTTTGTTTTCCCAAAGGGGAATAAATCTGAAATGGCAGCAAACACCCTGAGTTTCAGAAACCTGTTTTATCTGTGAAAATACTTTAAAATGAATGCTTCATTTTTTTTTTATTCTGGGCAGGTTTAACTTCCTTTTTTTAAAAAAGTTAGCATATATATGTGTATGCATTTTCCATTAATCTTCACTACAACTCAGTGACATTAATATTACTGTGCTCGTTTTACAGTTAAGGAAACTGGGAAAAAGGTAAAAGTCACTTGCAGAGTGCCTGGCAGCTAGAAGTGGCAGGGCCAGAATTTAAAACTAGGTCCTGCTTGCTCTTTGTGCCATAGCACACAGTCTTGTCATTTCCTTGGCTGGCATGTCAATGACCTAAAATAATTGTGTTTGGAGAATGCAAGCAGATTTTAATAGGGGCGGAACCGGTCAGTGCTGTAACTCAGACTCATAGTAAATATTTAGAGACTTTATTAGGGTTTTGCTCTCAGCACAGCATTAATGAGACTTTCTGCAGTTGGCTGAGGATTTATTTTTACGAGTGACGAATAGGAGTCTGATATGTCTGAGTCAAGAGAAAATGTTTGATGTTGCTAACGTAGTTTCCTTTGCACAAGAATGGATTGCTGGTTTGTCATTGAAATAACCTGAGCCTTTGGACAGGCCAAGATTTTATAATTGAACTTATGAATGGGAGGCATGACAGGTGCTTCCCAGGGATACAGAGACAGGAGGCACAAGGAAGTTATGACGTGCCGGTGGATGGCTCTTCAAATGCAAGGGTGAAGTGGATTCAATCTGTCCGTCTACCTCTTGTCTAGGAAGATGGAAGCATTGAAAAGCAATTACAGAATTGCTCTGTCACCCTTCTCTGGTTGTTCAGAAGCCTAATTTCCTCGGCTTAAGAACACTGTTGCCCCAACCAACCCAAGTGCTGAAACCAGTTGCCACGATTTCTAGCAGTATGTTTACCAGGTCCAGCTTAGCATTGCAGACAGATGCGTTTCTATTTGCAATTATCTCAGGGCCTGTGTCTGATGTCTGCTTATTTAATGACTTCACTTTCTAATAAAAATTCTGTATGGCGTAGATAATTAGATTTTTTAAATGAAACTGGGGAAATAGAGTGCCCCAAAGAGTTTAATTGCAGTTTTATGATGGGTCAGGCATAAAAAAGGGATCATTCATTCATATAACAAATGTCTACAGGGTGGCTTCTTGCCCTCTGCTCACTAGAAGGCGAGTGTACACTGTCCCTGCCTTCAGGGAGCCCTCACTCCCTGGGGAAGCAGAGGAGGAAGGACATGCCCAAGTGGAGCATGGCCAGGGTCATCAGACAAGTTCAGGACACAGAAGGGAGAGGAGAATACCATTGTTTCAGCAGTTCCTGCAACAGGTCCCGTTTTCCTCCACTGGTGTGTTATCTGGGGCACCTGAGTTATATCTGACATGCGGCACAAAGAGGGAGCGCCTAACAGAAACACACGTGTCCTGCCAGGCTGACCACTGGCCTCAGCTCTCAGCCCCGCACCTCACTTCCCAGGAAAGGGAAGGCCAGGCCTCACTGCTGATAAAATGGGAAGGAGTCAGTGAATTAGAAGGGCCTTTCTGCCTCTAGCCTGATGATTCTGGTAAGCTCTGGGGCTCGGTTTCATGAGTGACAGGTGAAGAAGGAAAACCCAGCAGTCTTAGTGAGCGAGGTTGTCAAAAGAGAGTTGGGGATGAGGAGGGCAAAGCACGTTTTCACAGAATCCTCGTAAAGAGTAGAGAAGCCTTGATCTCCCTCCCAGAAAGGGAATCCCTTTCTGATTGGGCATCCCAATCAACAAGGCTGACGACAACAGGAAGAGTCAAGAAAGGATGCAGGGCTGAGCAGAGGCACCAAGCTACTCCCACGTTCCAGAACCTCCACTCCCCTGACTGGGATGGGAGGACCGACCTCACAGATGCCTTGCTGAGTGCAGTGCACTCTTCTGTTTTAATGTTCTTTAAAACAATTTGATGGATTCTCAGGTTATAAAATAAAGCCAGGCATGGTGGCACACACCTGTCATCCCAGTTCTTGGGAGGCTGAGACAGGAAGATCGCAGGTTCAAGGCCAGCCTAGGCAACTGAGTGAGGCCCTCAGCAATTTAGTAAGACCCTATTTAAAAATAAAAAATAAAATAGGGCTGGGGGTATAGCTCAGAGGTAGAATGCCCCTAGGTTAAGTCCCCAGCACAGAGAGAAAGAGAGAGAGAGAGCGAGAGAGAGAGAGAGAGAGAAGAAGAAG
>PVJS01045951.1:0-16018 GCA_004027185.1 Glis glis | reverse complement strand
TTTTTTTGCGGTACCGGGGATTGAACCCAGGGGCGTTCTACCTCCGTGCTACACCCCCGGCCCTATTTTTTTATACTTTATTTTGAAACCGGGTCTCACGAAGTTGCGGAGGGTCTCACTAGGTAGAGAGAGAGAGAGAGAGAGAGAGAGAGAGAGAGAGCTGAGGGTGGCCGCGAACCCAGATCCTCCAGTCTCAGCCTCCCAAAGTACTGGGATTACAAGCGTGCGCCACCACGCCCGGCCTCTCCTTTTCTTTTGAAACAGGGTCTTGCTAGGTTGCTGAGAGTCTTGCTAAGTTGCTGAGCCTGGTCTTGAGCTTGCGATCCTCCTGTCTCAGCCTCACAAGTACTGAGACTACAGGCATGCATCACATACCCGGCTGTCTTAAACTTTTGATTCTCCTGTCTCAATCCCCTGAATAGCTGGGATTACAGGTGCTTGGTTTAGATTTTATTCTTAACTACCAAAGAGATATCCATTCATTGTTATGAGAAAAACATCACAAAGGGACATGCAGCAAGTCAAGAAAGCTCTGCCTCTATTCTTTATGTTTATATACATTTCTGCTCTAAAATGGTAGGAATATCATGGCAAACATTTTCTCCTGCTTTTTAAAAATTAGCATACATTATTTCAGAATGTTGATCTTATTATGATTTCCTAAATCATGTGTTAAAATAGATAAAATTAAAAAAAATTTGTTATTGACGTAGGACAATCTGAAGGAAGTGCCAGAACACTGACATTTGTCATAATTTCAGTTTTATATCTTACAGATTCAAAGTAAAGTGAGCAGATAGTTGAAGATGAAAAGATCAAGTTCCTATCTTATGAGGCCATAAATTATAGATTTAAGAATGAATGTTCATGGTTTTGTGATGCTGTATTTCAACAGGAATTTTGATTTTTTTCTCACTTTAATCAATTCTTTTCTCACTTTCACTTACTGTATGCAGTATGTGAAATTCTGTCATTTAAAAGACACCAAGTCTGGCTGGGCACAGAGGTGCATGCCTATAATCCCAGTATTTGGGAAGCTGAGACGAAGGATCACGGGTTTGAAGACAGCTTCAGTAACTTAGGGAGATCCTGTTTCCAAATAAAAATTAAAACAGGGCTGGGAGTATTGATCCCCAGCACACCCCCTACACACACAAAAGGACACCAACCTATTTTATTTTTTATTTGGAAACAGGGTCTTGCTAAATTGCTGAGGGCCTCACTAAATTGCTGTGGCTAACTTTGAACCTGCAATCCTCCTGTCTCCGCCTCCCAAGTACTGGGATTACAAGCATGTGCCACCATGCCTGGTTATACAAACAGCCCTTTTAAAATTTTTAAAAATTTTATTTTTATAGCCTTTTACCTCCAGGCTACACCCCCGGCCTTATTTTTAATTTTTATTTTGAAACAGGGTCTTGTTAGGTTGATGACAGTCTCACTACTTGCTGAGGCTATCTTCGAACCTGTGATCCTCCTGTCTCAGCCTCTCAAGTACTAGGATTAAAGGCGTATGCCACCACATCCAGCTAAAAATTTTATTTTTTTGCGGTACTGGGGATGGAACCCAGGGGCATTCTACCTCCAGGCTACACCCCCAGCCCTCTTTTTTTATTCTTTATTTTTTTATTTTTTGCGGTATTGGGGATGGAACCCAGGGGCATTCTACCTCCGAGCTACACCCCCAGCCCTATTTTTTATTCTTTATTTTGAAACCGGGTTTCCTTAAGTTGCGGAGGGCCTCACTAAGTAACTGAGGCTGGCCACGAACCCAGATCCTCCAGTCTCAGCCTCCCAAGTACTGGGATTACAAGTGTGCACCACCACGCCCAGCAATTTTTTTTTATTTTGAAACTGAG
The DNA here is from genome assembly GCA_004027185.1 of Glis glis. Classification (NCBI taxonomy): domain Eukaryota; kingdom Metazoa; phylum Chordata; class Mammalia; order Rodentia; family Gliridae; genus Glis; species Glis glis. The sequence continues at coordinate 14,159 of PVJS01045951.1, read as the reverse complement.
TCTCACTAAATTGCTGAGGCTGGCCTGGAACCTGCAATCCTCCTGTCTCAGCCTCCCAAGTACTGGGATTATAGACATGTACCACTGCACTGGGCTGATTTGTCTTTGATAAATTCTCAGAAGTGTTATTTTTATGAATGTCTTATTTTCCTAACTTTATTACAAGTCTTTTGACAAAAGGAAGCAAATCTTTGAAAATATTTGTGGTGGGTAGGCCCTATGGTGGCTATGACCCCTCCTGCTGCTGTTCACACCTTTTTAAGACTGGCTTCCTTGAGTATGGGCAGCACATGTGACTTGCTCCTAAACAGTGGAATGCTACAAAGGTAACAGTATATATGTGATTATGTGCACAGGATTACATAAGAGTGTAGTGCCATCTTTCTAGAGACTCTCATTCTCTCTCCTGCTTGCTGGTTTTGAAGAAAGCTGCTGTGACTCCTACGGCCACAAAGATGTAAATTTCACCAACAATCTGAGGGAGCTTGGAAATGGCTCTTTCTCTGGTCAAGCCTCTGATGAGAATCCATCCTGGCTGACATGTTGATTACACCTTGTGAGACCATAAGCAGAGGTTCTAGATAAATCACACCTGGCTCAGGTTTTAACTCTTTTTAAACATTTATTTGGAAGACAGGCATGGTGGCGCACACCTGTAATCCCAGTATTTACGAAGTTGAGACAGGAGGATCTGGGTTCGCGGCCAGCCTCAGCTACTTAGTGAGGCCCTCCGCAACTTAGTGAGACCCTGTTTCAAAATAAAGAATAAAAAATAGGGCTGGGGGTGTAGCTCAGAGGTAGAATGCCCCTGATCCCCAGCACCACAAAAACCAAACCAAAACTCATTTATTTGGTAAAAACAGGAATGAAGATGGGTGTGCTGGTGCACACCTGTAATCCCAGTACTTGGGAGGCTAAGACAAATGGATCACAGGTTTCCAGCCAGCCTCAGCAATATAGTGAGACTCTCAGCAACCTAGCAAGACCTTGTCTAAAAACAAAAAATAAAAAGGGCTGGAGGTTTAGCTCGGAGGTAGAATTCCCCTGGGTTCACTCTCTAGTACCAAAAAAAAAAAAAGATGAAGTGATGTAATGTCTAGGATGTGCTTCAAAATAGTACAGTAATAGTTTTAGAAAGTAAGTTCAGAAGAACAAGACTGGCTGTGGGTTGTTAACTGTTGCATCTGCGTAATGAGTCTGGGGGCTCATTACACTATTTTATTTTTTAAATCTGTTTTAAGATTCTCCGTAATAAAATGTTTTTAAAGTGGGAGCAATTACAAATTTAATACAGAAGAATCTCAGAGAAAATAACACAGAATTCTGCTGTCCCTTTGATGTTTGTTCTCTGTAGTAGTGACTAATCTTTTATTCTAGAATGCTTCAGAAAATATTTTTTTTCTGCAGTTACTATCTTTTTGAAAAAATGTCTGATCCTTGGTCTCCTGTCACAGAGCTATATTTAGATTTTTTCCAACAACGGTTTTTTCAGATCTAAAAAATGCTGTTTGAGTATGTAGACGGAAAATAGGCCCAAGTTCAAAGGACCCAAAAAGAGAAGTGGGTAGAAAAAGGACATAAATATTTCACATTTTAAAGCTATTTTAGGGGTCTTTCATCTTAGCCTTTTTTTTTCATTTAAAAGTATTTCCTAATGCTAAAATTCCAATTTAAGATACAAGTGTCCTTATTCTTAGGCCATTGGCAGAGGGACTTAAGAAAATAGGCCAACCTAATAGAAATAAGATCATGGGAAAGCAATAGCAATAAAAAGAAAAATGATGTCTTTGGTGCTGCTTTGATAATATACTCGGCTCCTGGTGCTCAGAAGCATCACAAACAAATCACTGGTAAAGGAAGAAGGATGGTAACAAATTTTTGCTGTGGAATGCTACACAATTTCTAAAGAATGCAGAATGTCAAAATGTGCTAGCCCCGTGTGGTGGCGCATGCCTATAATCCCAGTACTTGGGAGGCTGAGACAGGAGGAACACAGATTCGAAGCCAGCCTCAACAAGTTAGTGAGGCCCTCTGCAACTTAGTGAAACCCTGTTTTCAGATAAAAAATAAAATGTGGCTATGGGTGTGGCCCAGAGGTAGAATGCCCCTGGATTCCACCCCCAGTACAACAACAAAACAAATAACAAACAAACAAACAAAATGCTAAAGTGTTCTCTGATTTGGGCAAGAATATCTTTAAGCTTATCAGTATTTTTAGGGACCAACTAGAAGAAAAAATTTACTTTATAGTAAGTCTTGCTTAAATGCAAATTTTTTTTTTGTGTGTGTGTGGTACTGGCGATTGAACCAAGGGGCTTCTACCTCTGAGCTACACCCCCAGCCCTATTTTTCTTTATTCTTTACTTTGAAACAGGGTCTCGCTAAGTTGCAGAGGGCTCACTAAGTAGCTGAGGCTGTTCTCAAACCTGCGATCCTCCTGTCTCAGCCTCTCAAGTACCAGGATTACAAGTGTGCACCACCACACCGGGCTAATGCAATGAGAAATTTGTAATTGAAAAGTTATAACTGGGCATGGTGGTGCACGCTTGTAATTCTAGTACTTGGGAGGCTGAGACAAGAGGATCACAGGTTTAATGCCTGCTGTAGCAACTTAGAGAGCCTCTCAGCAATCTAGTGAGACCGTTTCCAAATAAGAAATAAAATCAGGCTGGGAGTGTAGCTTGGAGGTAGAATGCCTCTGGGTCCAATCCCCAGTCCAAAAAAAAAAAGAAAAAGAAAAATTATGGAGATTCTTCCTTCTTCTTCCTCCTCTTTTTTTTTATTTTTGTGGTGGTGATGATGGAAACCCAGAGCCTTGTACATGCCAGGCAAGTGCTTTGCCACCGAGCTATGCACCCAGCTGGAAAATAAACTTTGATCTATTTAGCCAAATTGTTCAAAGCAAGTGGCTGAGTCAACTGCTCTGCCAGGAAATAGGATAAAAAAGAAGCCATGATAGTAAAGATCAAAGAACAAGAGTTCTCTTAGAACAGTTCCATAAGTGAATATGGGTTTTTTTTGGGGGGGGCTACTGGGGATTGAACCCAGGGGCATTCTACCTTCAAGCTATACCTCCAGCTCCATATATATGTATTTTTTTTTAAATTTTGAAACAGGGTCTCACTAAGCTGCTGAGGCTGGCCTCAAAACTGTGATCCTCCTGTCTCTCCCTCCCAAGTACTGGGATTACAGGCATGCACCATCACACCTGGCTCAGGTTCAATCCTTAGTACCAAAAAAAGTATATATACATATACACATATATACATATATATGAAAAATTAACTGAGATGATATCAAAGAAAATTAGAGTATTTTTATATTCTTTTTCCTGAAGTTTCTTGAAAAATATATTGTTTCCTGATACAGGAAAAAAGCTAATTGTGGCGGCAGATAATCTGATATGGGTGTTTATTACTTGTGTCTTTTAAATATTTTGCAGTACTGGGGATTGAACCCAGGGGCATTCTACCTCCGGGCTATACCCTCAGCCCTATTTTATTCTTTATTTTGAAACAGGGTCTCACTAAGTTGCGGAGGGCCTCACTAAGTAGCTGAGGCTGGCTGCGAACCCAGATCCTCCGGTCTCAGCCTCCCAAGTACTGGGATTACAAGCGTGCGCCACCACGCCCGGCTCTTTTAAATATTTTGGAACGTCTTCCTCAACCCAGAAACAACACAAAGAAACTTTTGGAAGACACTGTGTCCCATAGCACTTGGGAACAGTTTGGCTCATGTTTTCACATTGTCTACACATGGTCCAATTCTGGCTTTAAGGTCTCATCTCCTCATTCTCAAAGTAGGTTCAGTACTTTTCATACCATCTGGGCCACAAGAAGCACTTAATAACTGAGACCATTACTATGGTAAATGTTGCATAGCTTTAAATGCTATGACTCACTTACTTGATTAGGTTCTTCATTTACACAGAAGCTGGCTCAATTTGGAAATACCATATTAAGCCCGAAGCTACCTTCCTTTACCTGTGATGTGTCCGTTGTGCTCCTTGAGCTCATGAGCTTTCACCCACTGGCTCCCGTTCTTCTTATAGATGTGCACTTCATGATTATTGGGGCTCAGGGCAATTTCTGGAGAAAGAAGTCAGTACAATTGTTAACAACTGATGTAGAAATTGTCACACACACAAAAAAGGATGTCATATTTGGATTTTTAAAAGACAGAAGAAATAGGAAAGCTGTTTTATAAAAGTAGTTCCCAAATTCACCCCTGAAGAATCCCTTTTATTACTACCGTGTCTGTGCATTTTTACACCTACTTGGACCCTATTTTTTTTTTTTTTTTTTTTTTTTGTGTGTGTGTGTGTGTGTGTGTGTGTGGTACTCGGGATTGAACCTTGGGGCATTCTACCTCTGAGCTACACCCCCAGCCCTATTTTTTAAATTTTTTATTTTGAAACAGGGTCTCACTAGGTTGATGACTCTCATTACTTACTGAGGCTGTTCTTGAACCTGTAATCCTCCTGTCTTAGCTTCCCAAGTACTAGGATTACAAGCATATGCCACCATGCCCAGCTCCTGGACCCTATATTTTTAAATGTTTTGTAGGAAAACTAAATTTAAAACTTTCACTTTCCAAGAGACATATACAACTGTCAATTAAAGATTCTAACCAGCAAGCTGGCTGTGGTGGTGCACATTTGTAATCCCAGTACTTGGGAGGCTGAGATCAGAGGATCCGGGTTCGCAGCCAACCTCAGCTACTTAGTGAGGCCCTCCGCACCTTAGAAAGACCCTGTTTCAAAATAAAGAATAAAAAAAAAATAGGGCTAGGGGTGTAGCTTGGAGGTAGAATGCCCCTGGGTTCAAGTTGCAGTACCGTAAAAAAAAAAAAAAAAAAAAAAAGATTCTAACCAGCAAGAAATAAACAGTATTACTATACTTAGCTAAAATAAACTTTGGGATCCAGGCGTGGTGGCATATGCCTGTGATCGTAATCCTAGTACTTAGGAGGCTGAGACAGGAGAGGGAGGCTGAGACAGGAGGATTGCAGGTTTGAAACCAGCCTCAGCCACTTAGTGAGACCGTTTCCGAATAAAAAATAAAAAGGGCTGGGGGTGTAGCTTGGAAGTAGAATGCCCCTGGATCCAATCCCCAGCATCACCAAAAAAAAAAAAAAAAAAAAAATTTTAGATCATGGTAAAAGTGTTTGACATTTCATTTGTGCAACATTATTAGAGATAAATATTATTTAATTTCTGCTAGACTTTTTGAAACACTGAAAATAGATTATACGTATTACTATAATGGACCTAGGTTGGAACCACTAGTTTATCAAAAAAAAACTTGATTCTGCTGATATACTATATGGAAATTCTCCTTCACAAATCTTTAATTTTTTTTTTTTTTTTGCGGTACTGGGGATTGAACCCAGAGGCATTCTACCTCTGAGCTACACCCCCAGCCCTATTTTTTATTCTTTATTTTGAAACAGGGTCTCACTAAGTTGCGGAGGCCTCACTAAGTAGCTGAGGCTGGCTGCGAACCTGGATCCTCCAGTCTCAGCCTCCCAAGTACTGGGATTACAAGCGTGTGCCACCACGCCCGGCTCACAAATCTCCTTTATAAATCACAAAACAAAATTCTATTTCAAATCTGGACCAATTCAAAATATTATGAGAAATAGATCTTTAAAAATTCTTATGAGTTGGGCGAAGTGGCATATGCCTGTAATCCCAATACTTGGAAGGCTGAGACAGAGGATCACAGGTTTGAAGTCAGTGCATGGTAACTTAGTGAGACCCTGTTTCAAAATAAAAATAGGGCTGGGGGTATAGCTCAGAAGTAGAACTCCCCTGGGTTTAATCCCCAGTACCACAAAAACAAACAAACAAACCTGTTACAGATAACATCTTTTTTCTTTCTAGTTCATCTATTCTTTTTATTTATTTATTTATTTTTTTTGCGGTACCAGGGATTGAACGCAGGGGCGTTCTACCTCCGCATCACACCCCCAGCCCTATTTTTTATACTTTATTTTGAAACTGGGTCTCACGAAGTTGCGGAGGGCCTCACTAAGTAGAGAGAGAGAGACAAGGGGAGAGAGAGAGAGAGAGAGAGCGAGCGAGCTGAGGCTGGCCGTGGTCTCTGCCTCCCAAAGTACTGGGATTACAAGCGTGCGCCACCATGCCCGGCTTATTCTTTTTATTTTTAAACATGGATTTCTTAAAATTAGAATCTATAGTTTCCCCATCTATATAATCACTTTCCCCCCCTTCCTTAGGAAAGCTACATCTGCCTTACAGATGAAACTGTGGAACTAGGTAAGTATCTAGCTGTAAAATCCTAAGATTTTAAGTGTTTTCTGGAAACTGCTATATATATTTCTCTAAATTTCTAAGAGGCATATAGAGAGTCCAAAAGCCAAGTCTAAATTTAAACCTGGAAAAATGTTATAAATTTCAAATTATAATGTCATAACAAAAATTTGACTTAATATACTGAATTTATAAAGTAGTTTAAATGAGGACAAAAACTTGTACCTGTACTAAAAATAACTGCAAATATTCCTTAAACATATTTTTAGATGGGAAGATGGAAACAGAAGATATAGAAGCTCAGCTATGAAACTGAGATCACTTCAAAACAACAACTCTAGATTCCCTGTCCTCCTATGTTATATATTTGCAACTACTCAATCAAAGGCTCTTCTATTTTATTATTATCATTATCATGTTTTTGGTATTGGGGATTGAATCCAGGGGCATTCTACCTCCAAGCTACACCTCCAGCCCTTTACATTTTTGAAACAAGGTTGTTGAGGCTGGCCTCAAACCCTGTCTCAGCTTCCCAAGTACTGGGATTACAGGTGTCCACCACCACACCTGGCTCAAAAGCTCTTATTTAGGTCTTCACCTCACTCAACAATAACCTGGAGTATACTTGGTTCATGTACTTTTATTTATTTTAAAATAAAAGTGTATCATGTCTGAAATGCTTTAAAAAGATAGTCAATCTACAGATTCAAAGCAATCCCTATCAAAATCTCAGCTGGATTTTTAGCAGAAATTAACAGGCTGATCCTGAAATAAATATGGAAGTGCAATGGACACAGCTCAGTGGTAGAACCCTCCCAGGTTCAATCCCTAGTACTGGGTCTCGCTAAGTTGCGCAGGGCCTCAATAAGTAGCTGAGGCTGGCTGTGAACCTGGATCCTCCGGTCTCAGCCTCCCAAGTACTGGGATTACAAGTGTGCGCCACCACGCCCGGCTCTCCTTTTCTTTTTTTTTTTTTTGCGGTACCGGGGATTGAACGCAGGGGCGTTCTACCTCTGCGCTATGCCCCCAGCCCTATTTTTTATACTTTATTTTGAAACCGGGTCTCACGAAGTTGCAGAGGGCCTCACTAAGGAGAGAGTTCACGGCCAGCCTCAACTCCTTAGTGAGGCCCTGCGCAACTTAGCGAGACCCTGTTTCAAAATAAAGAATAAAAAAGCCGGGCGTGGTGACGCACGCTTGTAATCCCAGTGCTTTGGGAGGCGGAGACCAGAGGATCCGGGTTCGCGGCCAGCCTCAGCTCTCTCTCTGTCTCTCTCTCCCTGTCTCTCTCTCCCTGTCTCTCTCTCTCCAAAAAAAGAAAATTACAGACCAATATCATTGATGAACATAGATACAAAAATTCTCAATAAAATATTAGCAAATCATATTCAACAACACATTAGAAAAATGATTGTGCATTGTGACCAAGTTGGTTTCATTCCACAGATGCAAGGATGGCTCAACATATGCAAATGAGTAAATGTAATATACCATATAAATAGAATCAATACAAAAATCACAGGATCATCTCAATAGATATAGAAAAAGCCTTCAACAAAATCCAATACCCATTCACAATAAAAACCCTGAAGAGCCGGGCATGTGGTAGCACCTGCCTATAATCCCAGTACTTGGGAGGCTGAGATGAGAGGATCACAGGTTCAAGGCCAGCCCCAGCAACTTAGTGAGGCCCTCTGCAACTTAGTGAGACCCTACTTCAAAATAAAAACTAAAAAAGGGCTAGGGGTGCAGCTCAGAGGTATACCGCCCCTGGGTTCATCTCTATCGTGCTGACTGTGGGAAAACTAAAAGCATTTCCTCTGACAGGAATAAGACAAGGAGGCCTACTCTCACCACTCCTACTCAGTATAGTACTTGAAACTTTAGCCAGAGCAATTAGATAAGAGAGGAAATAAAAGAATACAAGTAGAAAAGGAAAAAGTCAAATTGTCCCTGTTGGCAGATGGTATAATCCTATACTTAGAAGATCCTAAAAGCTCTACCAGAAGACTTCTAGAGCTGATAAGTTCAGCAAATTAGCAGGATACAAAATAAACAAAGACCAATAGCTTTTCTATACACTAAAAACGAATCTGCTGAGAAAGAAATCAGAATCACAATTCCATTCACGATAGCTTCAAAAACAAAATACTTAGGAATAAACGTGGTCAAATAGTTTAAAGAACTCTACAAGAAATATTATAAAACGCTGAAAAAAGAAATCGAAGAAGCTGGGTGCAGTGGTTCATGCCTATAATCCCACTACTTGGGAGGCTGAGACAGGAGGATCGCAGGTTTAAGGTTAACCTCAGCAACTTAGCATGACTGGTTCAATATAAAAAATTTAAACAAAAGGGGAGGTAGGAATGTAGCTCAGAGGTAGAATGTCCCTGGATTAAATTCCCAGTATCTCCCCCTCCACAAACAAATCAAAGATGCCAGAAGACAGAAAAACCTCCCATGTTTGTGGATAGGCAGAATGAATATTGTTAAAATGGCCATACTTCTAAAAGTATGGCCATTTAATCCTCATTAAAAGACCAATGATATCCTCAGATCTAGGAAAAATAATCCTAAACCAGGCATGGCAGCACATGCTTATAAACCCAGCTAATTAGGAAGCTGGGTCAGGAGGACTGCAAATTCGAGGCCAGCCTTGGCAACTTAGCAAGATCCTGTCTCAAAACATAAAATAAGTGCTGGGCATGGTGGTGCACCCGACCGGAGGATCTGGGTTTGAGGCCAGCCTCAGCTCTCTCTCTCTCTCTCTCTCTCTCTCTCTACTTAGTGAGGCCCTCCGCAACTTTGTGAGACCTGGTTTCAAAATAAAGTATAAAAAATAGGGCCGGGGGTGTAGCACGGAGGTAGAACGCCCCTGGGTTCAATCCCCGGTACCACAAAAAAAAAAAAAAGAAAAACATAAAATAAAAAGGGCTGGGGATGTAATTCAGTGCTAAAGCACCCCTGACTTTAATCCATAGCACAAACAAGCAAACATCCTACAATTTATATGGAAGAACAAAAGACCCAGAAGAGCCAAAACAATTCTGAGCAAAAAAGAATAAAGCTGGAAGCACCAGAGTACCCAACTTCAAATTATATTATAGAACCATAGTAACAAAAACAGTTTGGTACTGGCATAAAAATAGATACACAGACAAATGGAACAGAACAGAAGACACAGAGACAAACCCACACAACTCTAGTCATCTGATTCTTGACAAAGGTGCCAAAAACTTACCCATTACAGGAAAGACAGCCTCTTTAACAAATGGTGCTGGGAAAACTGGATATCCATATGTAAAATATTGAAAATAGATTCCTATCTCTCATCCTGTATTCAACTAAAAATGGACCAAAGACCTTAGAAAAGGACCATAATCTTTACAACTGCTGGAAGAGAATATAGGGGAAACACTCCAACATACAGGAGTAGGCAGTGACTTCCTTACAAGGACTCCTATAGCTCAGGAAATACCAAGAATCAATAAATGGGATGGCATCAAATTAAAACCCTTCTGTACAGCAAAAAGAAACAAACAGCACAAAGAGAGAATCTACAGAATGGGAGAAAATCTTTGCCAACTACTCTTCCGACAAAGGATTAATATCTAGGATATATAAAGAACTCAAACCTCCCCCCCAAAAAATAACCCACCAAATTATCCAGTCAATAAATAGGCAAATGAACTAAGCAGACATTTCTCAAAAGAAGAAGTATAGCTGGGCGTGGTGGCGCACACCTGTAATCCCCAGTACTTGGGAGGCTGAGACAGGAGTATTGCAGGTTCATGGCCAGCCTCAGCAACTTAGTGAGACCCTGTTTCAAAATAAAAAATAAAATAGGGCTGGGGATGTAGCTCAGAGGCACAACACCCCCAGGGTTCAATCCCCAGTAACAACAACAAAAAGTACAAATGGCCAATAATTATATGAAAAAATGTTCAACATCTCTAGCCATTAAGGAAATGCAAATCAAAACTACCCTGAGATTTCACCTCACTTCAGTTAGAATGGCAATCATCAAGAATACATATAATAATAAATTCTGGCAAGGATGTGTGTGTGGGGAGAATTCTTATACATTGTTGGTGGGAATGTAATCTAATTTAGTAGAACCACTATGGAAATCAGTATAGAAGTTCCTCAAAAGAGTAGGAATGGAGCCAGGCGTGGTGGCCCAAAATTGTAATCCCAGTATTTGGGAGGCTGACACAGGAGGATCGCAGTTTCATGGCCAGTCTCAGTAATTCAGCAAGGCCCTCTGCAACTTAGTGAGACCCTGTTTCAAAATAAAAAAATAAAACAGGGCTGGGGGTGTAGCACAGAGGCAGAATGCCCCTGGGTTCAATCCCCAACCCCGCCACACACACACACACAAAAAAAGAGTAGGCCGGGCGTGGTGGTGCACCTTGTAATCCCAGTACTTGGGAGGCTGAGATAGGAGGATCGCAGGTTCGCAGCCAGCCTCAGCTACTTAGTGAGGCTCTCTGCAACTTAGTGAGACCCTGTTTCAAAATAAAGAATAAAAAATAGGGCTGGGGGGTGTAGCTTGGAGGTAGAATGCCCTGGGTTCCGTCCCCAGTACTGCAAAAAAAAAAAAAAAAAGAGTAGGAATGGAACTACCATACAATCCAGCTATACCACTCCTTGATATTTACCCAAAAGAATTAAAGTCAGCATGCCATAAAAATACACATGTATCCATGTTTATAGCAGCACAATTCATAATAGCTAAGTTATGGAACAAACCTAGGTGTCCACCAACAGACGATGAATGGATAAAGAAAATATGGTAGATATACACACAATGGAGTTTTATTCAGCCATGAAGAAGAATAAAATTATGTTATTTGCAGGAAAATAGATGGAACTGGAGAGCATCATGTTAAGAGAAATAAGCCACACTCACAAAGTCATATATTTTCTCTCTTATGTGGAAGCTAAAGAGAAAAAAGGGGGGGGGGGACAAAAGGATCTCATGAAAATAGAAGAGAGACCAACAGGGTAGAGAAAGGATATCTGAGGGAAGGAGCAGGGGAGGGGAGGTACTAGGGGCTGAAATTGGTAAATTATGTAATATGCACGTATCAGTATGCCACAGTAAAATCCACTATTCTGTATAATTATTATGCATCAATAAAAAACAATATTATGTCCAGTTAAGTCACATATTCTATGATCCTATTTAAGCAAAATGTCCAGGACTAGGATAAATCCACAAGGATAAAGAGTAAATTAGTGGTTGCCTAGGACTGAGGGTTTTGAGGGAAAACTGAGAGTGACTCCTATGAATAGTTTCCTTTTGGGGTGATGAAAATACAGGTTGAATATCCCTTATCTGAAATGCTTGGTTGGAACCAGAAGTGTTCCAGATTTCAGAGTTTTTTTGATTTTGGGAATATTTCCACAGACTTTACTGGTTGAACATCCCTAATCTAAAAACCTGAAATGCTCCAAAATCTAAAAATTTGGACACTCAAAAAGTTTTAGATTTCCAAGCATTTCAAATTCAAATTTTCAGATTAAGGATGCTCAATTAGAATCCTGAAATCAGATAATGATGATCATTTCATAACTCTATGACTATACTGAAAACCACTGAATTATACACTTTAAAAGTGTAAATTTTATGTCCTTTTCACCTGTGACACTAAAATACGTGAACAGGCTCTAAAAATGCCTAAATCTGAAATGTATCACAAGTGGCAAAAAAAAATAAATAAATAAAGTTAATAGCATACTTACGGGTACGATCCCTGTTCCAGGCATGACAGGTGATTGGCTCAAGTAAAAACTGATGCAGGGACATTATTCTTTGTGTTTTCAAAGGATAGAAAGCTGCAATGAGCAAACAGAAAAAAAATGTAAAATGCCAGGTAACCAGCAGTTAAGTTGTCTGAGGATCCTGAAATGTTTGGGGATAAATAAAACATTGTACCAAACTTAATCATTTAAATAGAACTAGCATTGTAACCAATGTAGAATTCATTCTGATAAACCGGGTGTGGTGGTGCACGCTTGTAATCCCAGTACTTGGGAGGCTGAGACAGGAGGATCACAGGTTTGAGGACAGCCTCAGCAAGTACTGAGACTCTCTTCAACCTAGTGAGACCCTGTTTCAAAAAATAAATTAAAAAATAGGGCTGGGGTGTAGCTTGGAGGTAGAATGCCTCTGGGTTCAACCCCCAGTACCATCAAAAAAAAAAAAAAAGAATTTATTCTGTATTCTGACATAGGTCATCAATGGACTGGCAAACTATGGATTAAAAAAAAAAAGATTGTTTGGGTATAGGATATTCACAGTCTCAAATTACCATTTCACATAGTGCTTACTAGTCACAAAGGGAAAAATATGGTAGTCACCACCAAGTGATCAAACTTCTTATCATAAATAATGGAACAACCTAACCTGACGGGCCTCCTGAAGGGAATTGATATGAAAGTACACATCATTATTTGTAAATAGTGACTTAATTTATCATCCAGACCAGACTACTTTGAGAGCAAAAGGGGGCACTATTAGTAAATAGGGTGTGGCAACAGGTCATAGGACTATCCTAAAGAAACTTGGGACAATGGTCAACCCACCTATGAAGTATTTACGCCAAATACATTTATTGTAAATCCAATCAGATCCAGATCTAATTTTTGGTTTACAGGAAATAAAGGGGAGAGGAATTAGTTAGGCAAAACAAAGAGGAAATAAATAGACTCAGAATGTATGCCCTTCTATAGAACAAGTGGCATGGACTATTCAAAAAAGGCAATATGAGCTGGGTGTGGTGGCACACACTAGTAATCCCAGTACTTGGGAGGTTGAGACAGGAGGATCGCAGGTTCACAGCCAGCCTCAGCAACTTAGTGAGGCCCTCTTCAACTTAGCGAGACCCTGTTTCAAAATAAAAGATAAAATAGGGTTGGGGGTGTAGCTCAGAGGTAGAATGCCCCTGGGTTCAATCCCCAGTATTGCCCCAAAAAAGGCAATATGGGAGGGAGACTGTTCTAGATTTTAAAAAGAGCTATGAAAACAAAATTCCATAAATAAAATTGATTATAATCATTATATTTTAAAATAGCAAAACAATTGTAATCCCAGTACTTGGGAGGCTGAGACAGGAGCATCCGGGTTTGCGGCCAGCCTCAGCTACTTAGTGAGGCCCTCTGCAACTTAGACTCTATTTCAAAATAAAGAATTAAAAAAAATAGGGCTGGGGGGGTTGTAGCTCGGAGGTAGAATGCCCTTGGGTTCAATTCCCAGTACTGCAAAAAAAAAAAAAAAAAAATATATATATATATAATAGCAAAACAAGACAGATGTTGTACAACAGGAAAAATCTGAAGTAGATATTACATAACAATATGGAATTATTTCCACTTCCTAGCTATGATATTGTATTGCCATTAGGTGGGAGCCTTTAGGAGATAAAGATGATGAAGGATTTAGTGATGAAATGTCACAATCTTCTGTAACTTATTTTCAATTGTTCAGGCCAGAATATAGAGTTAGTGTGATATGGCAAAAAACCGCTAACAATAGGTGAATCTAGGCAAAGATTATGCAAGTGTTTGTGATATTACTCTTTAAATATTTCACTATAACTAGATGAAAAGCAGGAATATGCATTAAATTAAAAGTCAAATACAATTCTCTATTATTTATTTTTTTCTGGTACTGGGGATTGAACATAGAGCTACACCCCCAGCCCTTTTTTATTTTTTGTTTTGAAACACGGTCTCACTAGGTTGCTGAGAGTTCCACTAAATTGCTGAGGCTGGTTTCAAACCTGTGATCCTCCTGTCTCAGACTCCCAAGTACTGGGATTATAGTCATGCGCCACCATACCAGGCTACAATTCTTTCTTTCTCTCTTTCTTTCTTTCTT
>PVJS01045950.1:0-16017 GCA_004027185.1 Glis glis | reverse complement strand
TTTTTTTTTTTTTTGCAATACTGGGGATTGAACCCAGGGGCATTCTACCTCTGAGCTACTATTTTTTATACTTTAACCCCAGCCCTATTTTTTATACTTCATTTTGAAACAGGGTCTCAGTAAGCCGTGAACCCGGATCCTCCAGTCTCAGCCTCCCAAGTACTGGGATTACAAGCGTGCACCACCACGCCCGGCTCCTTATAACATATTTTCTGACTGTGGATGGCAATAGATAACTGAACCCTTGAAAAGCAAAACGACAGGTAAGCAGGGGAATACTGTATAAACCGGAACCATAAACTCTAGAAGTCTGTCTTCATATCTTATCTCAGATATTCTTCTTAAGTGATTAATAGCACTTTCCAACTAATTTAAGAAATTGGCTAAATATTCTATCATCCTACATCTTAGTACTTACAACTTTACATTAAAGTTCATTCTTTTAGGTTCAGTTTTCTTAACTACTTATATTCATTGATTTTTTTGTATTAATAAATTTATAACTTTTTAGTATATTTTGAGATGGGAGATGTATGACCAATACATGTTTTTATACCAGCTATTATAAAGATAGGGAATTTTCATTCCAATTTCAATTTTCAATTCAAATCTTTTAACAGAATTTCTTTTTATGCTCATATTCCAGACAGAGCTGGGAACGACTAGGAGATTATGCCTTAGTTAACCTAATTCAATCTCATTTTTAACAAATGATCTTATTTGAGGTTATTACGTGCAGAAGTGGTTTAGAAGAGGAAGCCAGGTAACAGGCACATTTCATTTTAATGAGCTGCTCTCAACATGAAATTTGCTTCCATTCACGCTAAGTAAACCAAATATATGGCTGTTCTATTTGATGAGGACTGGGTAACTTACAAAACATAAAAACAGCTCCCTATAAGTCTTTTTCACTGGGACACATCAAACCCTCTTTTGCTGTGTCACTTGGTCACCACCGACCAAGTGCTTCGATACATTTCCTCATTATATTGCATACATATTTTGGAATGTTATTTGTAAGGATTTCATAAAGGGGTTCCCTACTGTGCTCCCCTTGCAAATGAAAGGGACTCCTGTATGCACTCAGGGTACCATGTGGCAAATGTCAAGCAATGAAAACTTGATCAATTTTATCTACAGAACCAAGAACTAAGGGGTCTCTTGGGATCATCAGAGGATTTGTGCCAATGAAAGTTTAGCAAAAGGTCAGCAAGTTCTAGACATTTATGACTAACCACTTTTGTTGGTATCAGCCCTATTTTATACTTAAAGAAAGAGTAGCTGGTACTTTAATTATTTCCAAAATCTGATATTTTTCATGCTTTATCTCTCAATTTGAATTTTTGCTCTTACTGAAAATATCAAATTTTAGTTGACCATTTTTATAGACCAGGATGTCATATTTATATTTCTAAAAGCTTGCTGGTAAATTAACTAAAAACTTAAGCCAGGTATCTTTCTCTAGGAAAATTATATTAATATAAAACATGTACCCAGTGATTTGGACACCACTATCAGTCTGTCCCTGTATTTTGGTTTGAGACAAACAGGATTTCCATTTAGATCCATTTTCCATAGCTTTATCAGCTTGTTCAGTAAAAATTCCAAATCCTGTAATTAGAGAAGAAAAAGCAAACCATAACTATTTCACAAGGATTAGTACTTCTAGCAACTGTTTTTAAAGGTAACGACTGCTTTTCATGGAGTTCTAGTTCAGTGCCAGGTACCTAGAAGACGTGTAATAACTAGTTTTTTTTTTTTTTTTGCGGTACCGAGGATTGAACCCAGGGGCGTTCTACCTCCGCGCTACACTCCCGGCCCTATTTTTTATCCTTTATTTTGAAACCAGGTCTCACGAAGTTGTGGAGGGCTTCACTAATTAGCTGAGGCTGGCTGCGAACCCGGATCCTCTGGTCTCCACCTCCCAAGTACTGGGATTACAAGCATGCGCCACCACGCCCGGCCATAATTAGTTTTTTAATAAAGTAGTCTATGCTGGTAGCACAAGGGGTTAAAGATGAGGCAAAAAGTAACATCCTGCCAGAACTGCTCTTGGTCATACCTCCCTTAAATGGACCCAAACTGTGGCTCAGATAACACTTTTTGCTGCAGAAGATGCCCTGTTTTTAGTGGAATTTATAGAAGTTCACAGATTAAGGCAACTGGGAAGTGGAAAGCAGTCAGTTGGCATTGCACGCAATATATATTGTTGCCATTTGTCTTATAATGAATGTAGAAAAATTATCAAAAGAGAAAATGGAAGGAGAATATAAATCACTTGGATGCTTATCACTTTTTTTTTTTTTTGGTACTGGGGATGGAACCCAGGGGCATTCTACCTCCGAGCTATACCCCCAGCCCTATTTTTTATTCTTTATTTTGAAACAGGGTCTCATTAAGTTGTGGACTCACTAAGTAGCTGAGGCTGGCTTTGAACCTGTGATCCTCCTGTCTCAGCTTCACAAGTACTGGGATTACAAGCGTGCGCCACCATGCCTGGCTTGCTTATCACTTTTAACAGATAATTATATATCCTTCTAGTCTTCTCTTTTGAGCATAGGGACTTCTTTTTTAATTGCTATCCTGTGGGTAAAATTTTCTTTTATATTCTGTCATAAATATTTGCGTTCTTTTTGTAGCTTACAAGAAAACCAGTCAGTTGATATTTCAAGGAATAATTAAGTTATTTCGTGGTCTACAGCTGAACTGAATGTGAGGAAGACTGATTAATGGCACATACTGACCAGCTCTCCAGTTGGCCCTCTTAGCTCCTCTTTCTCCCTATTTGGGTTTCTTTTCCTATCCACTGTCACCCCACACACTGTTCTTTGTTTTTGACATCTTTCCCCTTCCGTGTGTGTGTGTGTGTGTGTGTGTGTGTGTGTGTGTGTGTGTCCAGGGATTGAACCCAAGGGCATTCTACCACTAAGCTATACCCGCAGCACTATTTTTTATTTTGAAACAGGATCTCACTAAGTTACCACACGCTGCCCCTTAAACCTGTGATCCTCCTGTCTTAGCCTCCCAAGTACTGGGGTTACAGGCATGTGCCATCATGGAAGCCAGGTGTGGCCAGTCTCAGCAACTTAGCGAGACTCTCAGCAATCTAGCAAGACCCTGTTTCAAAACAAAAAATTAAAAGGGCTGGGGGTGTAGTTCGGAGGTAAAATTACCCTGGGTTCAATCCCCTGTTTTACCCCAACACACACACAAATAGTTTTATCTTAACTACTATTATTTAGTGAAAATGAAATAATGATTGAGTCTTATATATGCTGGAAAGTTCTGGGTTTTATTTTATTTTATTGTGGTACTAGAGATTGAACCCAGGGGCATTCTACCTCTGAGCTACACCCCCAGCCCTATTTTATTTTGAAACAAGGTCTTAATAGGTTGATAAGAGTCTCACAACTTGCTGAGGCTGTCCTCAAACCTGTGATCCTCCTGTCTCAGTCAACCAAGTACTGGGATTACAAACGTGCACCACTATGCCCAGTTGAGTTTTATTTTAAAAAGTAGTTAAGTTGAGCCTGACATGTTGGTGCATGCTTGTAATCCCAGTACTTGGGAGGCTGAGACAGGAGGATTACAGGTTCACGGCCAGCCTCAGTTACTTAGTGAGGCCCTCCGCAACTTAGTGAGACCCTATTTCAAAATAAAGAATAAAAAATAGGGCTGGAGGTGTAGCTCGGAGGTAGAATGCCCCTGGGTTCAATCCCCAGTATCATTTAAAAAATAGTTAAGTTGAAAGTTGAATCTATAATGAATCACACCAAAAAAGTAATGCACTTAGGTTGTTTCCATATATTGGTTATTGTGAATAATGCTTCAATGAGCATAGGAATGCAGATATGTCTTCAAAATAGTGGTTTCCTTTGGATATACACCCAGAATTTAGTCTGCTTGACTCTGAGGGGCCCAAATAAATAATCAATGTGAAAAATAGAGGATTTTTTTTTTTTTTGCGGTACCGGGGATTGAACCCAGGGGCGTTCTACCTCCGCGCTACACCCCCGGCCCTATTTTTTTATACTTTATTTTGAAACCGGGTCTCACGAAGTTGCGGAAGGCCTCACTAAGTAGAGAGAAAGAGAGAGAGAGAGAGAGAGAGAGAGAGACAGGGAGAGAGAGAGAGAGAGAGAGAGAGAGAGCTGAGGCTGGCCGCGAACCTGGATCCTCTGGTCTCCACCTCCCAAAGTACTGGGATTACAAGCGTGTGCCACCACGCCCGGCAATATAGGATTTTTTTAAGACAATCCTAAATTTCCTGGCACTATTGCTTACTGTGTGACCTTAAGCAAGCCTATGTCATATCTTCATGTAAAAAATGACGATAATTAGGATTAATTGCCATAGTGTATCAAATGCTGGGAGCAAAGCAGCTAAATCCTAAATGTGTTAGTTCTCTGCCTCTGCCTGTCCTCCTACTCCTCAGCTAATTCCCTTTCTCTTAGTTTTGGTCAACAGAGCAAAAGTTGTAAGTAAGGAAAAAGAAACTTCTGACCTACTGACAAACAAATAGTTGACTTATAATAAAGCTCTCTCCTGAATTATAACTGTAGCCCTCAACCTTGGGCCCTAGAGTGTGCCCTATCCACAGCATGCGTTCAACAGCATCTAATAGAGCCATCCATCATTATCTTATGTGAGAGTTACAACTATTTATTTTTACTTTAAAAACCTCTAAGGAAGGGATTGTGCATTGCATTTTTTACAGTGTTGAATACGATGACCATCATCCAAGTTAAATAATAATAACAATATGAGAACTTTAAATTGATAAAGATAAAAAGAGTGCTTAGAGTTTTGTTAATTATTCCTCACTTGATAAATGACCCTCAACGTACTCCCTCCAGTGTATGTTTATTTAAGACTAAACTAATCCTGTGCTGAAATACGATTACCCTTTGGATACGCTCTGGTTGTTCATTGCCTTCCTGTCTTTAATAAAACGCTTTCACTTTCCTGCTCTTCGATAAGTTACTAAAGGAAGCAGACATTTTTCTGGACAGACTCTGTTTGATAAATGATCATGTCATGCTATCGCTCGGAGGAGTGCTGCAAAACACTGAGGAGCCAATTCTGTTTCCTCTGCAGGGCTGGGGCTTGGGCTCCTGTGCGGGTGTCTGCAGCCCCGCACGCTCTCCCCACCATTAATGATGGCCACTGATGAACCTGTATCTGACCAGCATGCTCCAATCTTTATCGGAAACGTCTGGCCCAACTGTCCTTACTAAATCTAAAGACAGCCATTTGTCATCCCCATGACTGGCTGTCATCATCTGCCTGGGAAAATCTATAATTTTTGGCTTGTTCCTGACTAAACTGTGGAATGAATGAATTTATCTTTTGGCCACTCTGCTTGTCAGGATCAATATTGAGCAGAGGTTGAATAAATTAGAAACTAAGAAAACATGACAGGCCAGAGTAGTTTGTTCATTTGTGTCTTATAAATCAAATATTTAGTTTATAGAAGGGGCAAGGATGTCAAGTTTCTTATTTCCCTCACTCATTTCGAAGATTCTATACCTCATGATAAATGGTCATCAGAAAACCAATGAAGTAAATCACTAATGAATCTGACTGAGATGAAATTTTCAGATCATTTTATTGATTTAGCAAACTTTTCAGACATAAAAACTGTAGGAAAAGATTAAATTTGTTTTGTTCTTTCAAGTTTTTCTACATTTTTGCAAGCTGATAGTTATTTGACTTGATAACATTAGCAACCTATATAACGTTGGCCCTACTGAAATTCATGACTCAACTCATATTCATCAAGCTACTTTTAGAAATGCAAAAGTCATTATAAATCACCATTAAAGTATTCAATATTTTATACATTAATGCATACCTGTTTAAAGCAGCTACAGGCAAAAAATGCAAAGAAATGTTAACCAAAAGCTGGGCATGGTGGCGCATGCTTGTAATACCAGTACTTAGAGTAGGCTGAGACAGGAGGATCGCAGGTTCAGGGCCAACCTCAGCAATTTAGCAACTTAGTGAGACCCTGTTTAAAAAATAAAGAATAAGGCTGGGCGTGGTGGCGCACGCTTGTAATCCCAGTACTTTGGGAGGCGGAGACCGGAGGATCCGGGTTCGCGGCCAGCCTCAGCACTCTCTCTCGCTCGTGCTCTCTCTCTCTCTCTCTCTCTCCTTAGTGAGGCCCTCCGCAACTTCGTGAGACCCGGTTTCAAAATAAAGTATAAAAAAATAGGGCCGGGGGTGTAGCGCGGAGGTAGAACGCCCCTGCGTTCAATCCCTGGTACCGCAAAATAATAATAATAATAATAATAATAAAGAATAAAATAGGGCTGGGGGTGTAGCCTAGAGGTAAAATGCCCCTGGGTTCAATCCCCGGTACCACAAACAAAAAAAGAAAGAAAGAAAGGAGTAAAATAAATGGTAACCAAAAACAAGTGTGTTTAAATTAGAGCCCTGTGAGTTAAAGAAAAGGGTTTCTAAACTGTGTATTGTTTGGCCTAAAACCTCTTTTTCCTCCTCAATGGCTGACCTTGCCATCAGTTGTATCAGGAAGAAGTAGCTTATCTGTCCATCAAGTTTTCTCAGTTACTTGTCTCTGCTCTCACACTTTCTTCCATCTCTCTTTCCCGTTTTTCTCAAAGGAAGAGTACTACTTCTTTTCCCAGGTTCATCAGTTTTCTTGATCTTAGCCTCTCTCTTGGGTTTCTCTATCTCTTCCATTTCCATTTCCAATCTTCCTTCTCTGACTTTTATCCAATCTCTTACTGACCATGGCCAAATTTCTTGACTAGTTCAGGGTTCGAGGCCAGCCTCAATTACTTAGCGAGACCCTATTTCAAAATAGAAATGGTTGGGGGTGTAGCCTGGAGATAGAATGCCCCTGGGTTCAATCCCCAGCACCAAATAAAAACAAAGCAAATCTTACTTAAAACCCTGTCAGTGGCTCCCTACTTGTTTAGGGTACAGACAGAACTCTGCATGCTGACCTGTGCAGCCCTCTACCCACAGGCCTGTTTGTACTATGTTCCACCTTCCCTCTCTCAGCTCCTGCCTGCGCCAGCGCCTTCATCAGCCCAGCACCCCCTTTTCTCAGGGAACCTTTCAGTGAACTCCTTAACTAGGGCGAATCCCAGGCACAGGCTTTCAGGGCCACCTGCTTCTCCTGTGCTGCTTGTGCAATTTAACATTTCATTTTTAGGTAACTGGGTGCTTAATGTTTCTTTTCTCCTTAATGCTGAGAGCTCCTCAAGGCCAGGGACTGGATCTGTTTTCTGCTCACTCTTGTCTCCCCTATTGTCTAGCAAGGACTGCCATAAAGTAGGGTTTTATTTCTGTTTTTTGTTTTGTTTTTCGTTGTGTGTGTGTGTGTGTGTGTGTGTGTGTGTGTGCGTGTTACAAGGGATTGAACCCAGGGGTGTTCTACCTCTGAGCTACCTCCCATTTTACATTTCATTTTGAAACAGTGTCTCCTTAAGTTACTGCGCCTGCTGGCCTTGAACCTGCAATCCTCTTGTCTCAGCTTCTGAAGTGCTGGCATTAAGGCAGGTGCCACCACACTGGCCTAAAGTAGGTATTTTCAGTGAGGATAAGGAGATGAATGAATAGAAGCGGGGCATATGGTCTGATGTTCAAAGCAGGACAGGAGTTATCAGGGAGAAATAAGATGGAACTGTTTTTGAAGAAGTTGTTGATTAGAGAGATCACAGACATGGAAAGAGAAGGAAAGACAGGATTTATTGTTCTTCTATTTCCTTCCATTTCCGTCTCCATACCCCACTCCCTGTCTATGTACTCCTGCCTTGAAGTCCCTCCCCTAGGACCAGCTTTGGAGAAAGGAGGGCAGGGTTAGAGATTGTGGATAAGAAGTCCCCGGCAGCTGTACTTCTAGAGAGTGAGGGGAGGAAAGGGAATGAAATCCTGAGCAGCAGGAGGGACAGTAACCATTTGGCGACCTTGCCTCCTTTCTTTTTTTTTTTTTTTTTGTGGTACCGGGGATTGAACCCAGGGGTGTTCTACCTCCGCGCTACACCCCCAGCCCTATTTTTCATACTTTATTTTGAAACCGAGTCTCATGAAGTTGCGGAGAGCCTCACTAAGTAGCTGAGGCTGGCCGCGAACCGGGATCATCGGGTCTCCGCCTCCCAAGTACTGGGATTACAAGTGTGCGCCACCACGCCCGGCCTTGCCTCCTCTCTAATGCAGTCACTTCCCTGAGGCCCTCGGACCCTCAGTTAGCTAGGGTTTGGTCATTGTTTGAGAATGCCAGTATTTCCTAGCGACCCCTTCCTCTCCTTGTATTTCCACAGAGCTCAATGATTTCATATGCCTGGTAACACTTTTCCTTGCTGCATGTGTTCCTTTAACTACTTCTGAATTATTTTTCAATCTCACTGCTCAAGCCAGAATCTTGATTGGGAGATTCAAAGTTATTTAATCATTCTAGCCATTATTTTTCATTTTTTCTTAAAGCCAGCACTTTAAAATGGGTTCTCCACGCGAAAAGACATTGTAAATACAAATCACTAACATAGTTTAGTTGATAACACTTCATAAAAATCCATGTACAAGATTGGCTAATAGGACTTTTTTTGTAGTACTCGGTAATATATTACAATATTTATAATATCTATTAAATGAGAGTGACTAAGGTACATTTTTAACATATATTTGAATAAATTATACTTTCCTATGTAAGAACTACACTCAGTTATTTCATATATTTTCTTTCCTCCTCCCCAGGTCCTTGTGCATGCGAGGCCAGCACTCTACCACTGAGCTTTATACCCAGCCCTATTTCATATGTTTTCTGTAGGTGCATTTGAGGAACCTACTGATGTCCATATAAAAGAAGCTCCTGTAAGTGCTAAAAACCTTAGGTACTTACAGTGGCTTTGTTAGACTTCTCTAATGATGCCTAGTCCTCCCCCATGGCACAAAGCTGTCTGTCGCTGACACTCTTAGGATGGATGTCATGACCTTAAGAGAAATTTCTCCTTTGCAGCACAGGATTTGATGCCAGTAGCTTTTGGACAACTTAAATAAGTAAAAACAATGGAGAAATTAAAGCCAAAAATCAGAGATATTGGCCTCAGAATACATATAAAGAAATGTTAATATTCTGAGACAGGCTTCAACACATCCTTTGAATAAGCCTTCGAAGGATGACTTGAAATGAGCCACAAAAGCACATTTCAAAGACAGAAATGTCTATATTCAGAATCCCATTAAGCTATGGCTAGGCATTTTTAATTGTTTGTGTTCTCATGCTGGAAGTAAAAAAGACTTGGAATTTTATCCTCACTCTCTGGATGTCTTCTCTCCTCCGGGGGGAAAAGCAACTCTTGGCATATCCCAACCACTTGACTTACTGAATGGTTTGCATTCCTTCACCAAATAGCTGAATTTTTTGTTGTTCCTTTATTTATTCATTCTATAAATATGTAGTAGGTGCCTACTATATGCCAGGCATTGGGCTGGTCTCTGGTTAATCCTGAAGTAAAAAATCAAAATCCCTTGATCTCAAAATACTCTCAGTTTAATGGGGAATACAGTAATATATAATAACAGAGTCATATTAGCCATGTTTCCTTACCAACCATTCAGAGAGAGAGAGATAGAAAGAGAGAGACTGTGTGTGTGTGTGTGTGTGTGTGTGTGTGTGTGTGTGTGTGTGTGTTTACTGGTGATTGAACCCAGGGGCATTCTACCTCAGAGCTATACCCCCGGCCCTTTTACTTTTTATTTTGAAACAGAGTCTCACTAGGTTGCTGAAGGTCTTACTAAGTTGCTGAGCCTGGCTTTGAACCTATGATTCTACTGTCTCAGCCTACCAAGTACTGCGATTACAAGCATGCACCACATGCCTGGCTGAAAATTTAACTCAATATATAATTTAAGGTTGAGAATATTTTTCCTTCAAGCGTGTGTGTGTGTGTGTGTGTGTGTGTGTGTGTTGTACTGGGGATTGTACCCAGGGGCATTGTACCATTGAGAAACACCCCCAGCCCTATTTTATTTTTTATTTGGACATAGGGTCTCACTAAGTTGCTGAGAGCCTTGCTAAATTGCTGAGGTTGGCTTTGAACCTGTGATCCTCCTGTCTCAGCCTCCCAAGTACTAGGATTACAGGTATATGCAACCATACCCAGCCCAGTTTATCATTTTTTGTTGTTCATGCTTTTTTAATATGTTAAAGGAATCTTTCTTTAATCATTTTCTAGAAGTTTTATATTTTAGCAGTTAAATTTAGATATCCATTTTGAGTAGATTTTTTTGTATGGTGTAAAGAGTGAAGTTTTAGTTTTTCTATTTGGTTATCTGATTAATTCCACCAACATTTTTGAACATATTACCTTTTCCCCATTGGATTATCTTGAAACATTTGTCAGAAATCATTTGATTCTTTTTATTTATTTATTTATTTTTGTGGTACCGGGGATCCCGGCCCTATTTTTTATCCTTTATTTTGAAACTGGGTCTCACAAAGTTGCGGAGGGCCTCGCTAAGTAGGTGAGGCTGGCTGCAAACCCGGATCCTCCGGTCTCCGCCTCCCAAGTACTGGGATTACAAACGTGCACCACCATGCCTGGCAGATTTTATTCTATTAATGGGTTTATTTATAAACTCTCTGTTCTGTTTTCTTGGACTCTGTTATCCTCCTATGCCAATACCACATTGTCTTGATTATTGTAACTTTAAAGTTGTGGGATGAGGTAGGGTAAGTTCTCCAACTTTATTCTTTTTACTAATGATATTTGTTAATTAATGAAAGAAAAATAAAGCTTTTAATTGGGATTATGTTGAATATATAGATCAACTTGGAAGGAATTAGTACCTTAAGAATGTGGTCTTCCAATCCATGAAAATGATATCTCTCTCCATGTTTTAAGGTTTTAATTTCTCTCAATAATGTTTTATGTTCGTATTGTATAGCTCTTTTTTTTTTTTTTTTTTTTGCAGTACCAGGGATTGAACGCAGGGGCGTTCTACCTCTGTGCTACGCCCCCAGCCCTATTTTTTATACTTTATTTTGAGACTGGGTCTCATGAAGTTGCGGAGGGCCTCACTAAGTAGAGAGAGAGAGAGAGAGAGAGGGAGAGAGAGAGAGAGAGAGAGAGAGAGCTGAGGCTGGCCGCGAACCCGGATCCTCCGGTCTCTGCCTCCCAAGTACTGGGATTACAAGTGCGTGCCACCATGCCCAGCCCTAATGTTTCTTGATGGAATTGTAAATTGTATATATCTCTATCTATATACATCTATATCTATCTATCTATACACATACATACATACTGGGAATTGAACCCAGAGGCATTCTACCTCCAAGCTACAACCCCAGCCCCTTTCATTTTATATTCTGAAACAGGATCTCACTAGGTTGCTGAGAGTCTTGCTAAGTTGCTGAGGCTGGTGTCAAACCTGTGATCCTCTTGTCTCAGCCTCCCAAGTACTGGAATTACAGGCATGTGCCACCATGCCTGGCTCAATTGAAATTTTTTACAGTTTGACCCTGGCATTAATCCTGTAGCACTGCTAAATTTATGCCATAAATTTGAATAGCTTTTTGTAAAATCTTCTGATTTTATACATACCAAATCATGTACACTGCAAGTAAATGCAATTTTACTTCTTTCTCTTCAAGCTGAATGTCATTTGCTTCATTTTCTTCCCTATTGCACTGGCTAAAAATTCTAGTGTATAGTTGAATAAGTGTGGTGCAGCAAATATCTTTATTCCCAAAGCCTAAGATTCCATGATAAAACCTTTCATCATTAAGTATGATGTTATAGGTTTTACATAAATGCCTATTATCAGGTTAAGTTCCATTCTATTTATAACATGCTGAGAATTTTCTTCAATCATAAATCGGTGCTGAAAATTTTATAATGCATTTTGTGCATCTATTGAGGTGATCATATAATATTTCTCCTTTATTTTCTTTGGCAAAATATACTATTTGGTTTCTGAATGTTAAACCAATCTTGCATTCCTGAGACAATTATCACTAGGTCATTATGTGTTACCTTTTTTATATATTTTTTTGTACTAGGGATTGAACCCAGGGGCATTCTACCTCTGAGCTACACCCCTAACCCTCTTTCTTTTTTTTATTTTGAGGCAGGGTCTCACTAAGTTACTGAGAGTATCACGTGGCCTGAGATTCTCCTGTCTCAGTCCCCCAAGTACTGAGATTACAGGCAGGTGCCACCACGCCTGACTATCTTTTTATATAGTGCTAGACTTGCTTTGCTAATATTTTGGTAGGGACGTGTGTGTGTGTGTGTGTGTGTGTGTGTGTGTGTGTGTGTGTGGTGTGTGTTACCCAGGGACACTCTCCCACTGAGCTACATTGACTTTTATTTTTGAGACAGGGTCTTGATAAAGCTGGCCTCAAACTTGGGATCCTCCTGCCTCAACTTCCCGAGTCACTAGGATTACAGGAGTGTGCCACTATACCCTACTTGTGGGTTCTATGTTAATGAGGGCTATTAGTCTGTATTTTCTTTTCCTATAATATTGCTGGGAATAGCATAATGCTGGCCGGCTAACATGAGGTGGGAAGTATTCCCTGCTTTTCTGGTAGAGTTTGATGGGTATCATTTTTTAAAGTGTGTGATAAAGTACATCAATGAAACCATCTGATCTTGAAGAGTTTTTACTTGTGAAATGTGAATTATTTAATGAATACAGAGCTAATCAGATTTTATATTTCTTCTTGAGGCAGTTTTGGTAATTTGTTTTTTCAAGGAATTCATCTGTTCTACATAAGCTGTCAACTGTATTGTGATAAAGTTCTTTACAATATTCCCTTATTATGCTTTTAACTATTGTGATATCTTTTTCATTCTTGATATTAATTTGTCTTCTCTCTTTGTTTTCTTGATTAGCCTAGCTAGAAGTTTACTGGTTTTATTTATATTTTCAAAGAACCAGTTTTGGTTTCTTTGACTTTTTGTTTTTTCTAAGGGTCGTCTATATTTTATTTCATTAATTTCTGTTAACTGTATTATTTCCTTCCTTCCATTTATTTTGCATTCATTTTTCTTGCTTGTTGAGGTAGAAGCTTAGATCATTATTTTAATTTTCTTCTTTCTACTAAGAGCATTCAAAGCTATAGATTTCCCTCTATGCACTACTTTACTGCATCCCACAAATTTTCAAATGTTTTCTTTTCATTTACATTTAATTCAAATATTGTCTGATTTCCCTTGTGATTTCTTCTTTGACCTGGAGGTTATTTTAAATTGTGTTTTAAAATTTCCAATTATTTAACCAATGTTGTTTTATTCTAAGTCTTAGAATGTTATTCTATGTCTCTGCTTATAAATTTTAGAATCAACTTGCTATTTTAAAGATAGCCTTTTTTATTCTTAATTCTATGTGGTTAGACAACATACTCTACATAATTTCAGTTCTTGTGGCTTTCTTTATAGCTCAACATGTGGGTATTTTGATGAATATTCCAACTCCTATTGCAGGGACTGTTCTATGAGGGTAAATTAGATCAAGTTGGTTGGTTGTACTGCTAGGCCTTCTTGATGAATTGGCACTTTTTATCACTACAGATTTTCCTCATTTATCTGGTAATATTTCTTGTCCTAAAGTCTACTTCATTTTGTATTAATATAGCCACTCCAACTTTTTTCTGTTTTCTGTTTACATTAAATATATTTTTCCATAATTTTACTTTTAAATAATCATCTTTAAATAGACATAGTCTGCCTTCAAATTATATGATACCACATATAAGAACCTTATAATAGGATAGCCATTTTTCCACCCTTGACATTTGTGCTATTATTATTGCATATTTTACTTCTATATGTCATAAATGCCACAGTAAATGGTTATTTTTGCTTTAAACAATTATGTCTCAGAAAATATGAGAAGTCTTTTATTTATTTGATTGAACCTAGGGGGGCAAACCTCCAGGCTACACCCCCAGCCCTATTTTTTTTTTCTTTATTTTGAAACGGGGTCTCACTAAGTAGCTGAGGTTGGCGGCGAACCTGGATCCTCCGGTCTCAACCTCCCAAGTACTGGGATTACAAGCATGCACCACCACACCTGGCTTTCTGCGTTGCTTTTGACAAGAAGTCCAAGATAATTCTTATTTCTCCTTGTACATAAAATGTCTTTTTCCTCCAGCTGTTTTGAAGATATTCTTATTATCAATTGGTTTTCAGCAATTTTATTATGGTGTGCCTTGGTAATTTTCCTGTTGGGTTTTGTTGAACTTTGTGAATCTAGGGGTTAAATTTTTTATCAAATTTGAGAATTTGAGGGTCACTATTTCTTTCTTTATTATTTATTTATTTTCGTGGCACTGGGGATTGAACCCAGGGGCATTCTACCTCTGGGCTACACCCTCAGCCCTATTTTTTATTCTTTATTTTGAAACAGGGTCTCACTAAATTGCGGAGGGCCTCACTAAGTAGCTGAGGCTGGCCTCACACCTGGATTCTCCTGTCTCAGCTTCCCAAGTACTGAGATTACAAGTGTGCATCACCACACCCAGCTCAAAGTTGTTCTTTTTAAAACTTTTATTGAGATAGAGTTCATGTACCATAAAATTCACACATTTAAAGTATACAATTCAGTGATTTTTAGTATATTCACAGAGTTGAGCAACCATCAGCATAATTAATTCTTAGAACATTTCATCATTTCAAAAAGAAACCCTGCATTGGGCACAGTGGTACTGTAAACCCAGTACTTGGGAGGCTAAGAAAGGAGGATCGCAGGTTTGGGTCCAGCCTCCACAGCTTAGGGAGACCTGTTTCAAAATAAAAAATAAAAAGGGCTCAGGGTTTAGCTCAGAGGTAGAATGCCCCTGCATTCAATCCCTTACCAAAAAAGGGGAGGTTACTGGGGGTGTAGCTCATAGGCAGAGTGCCCCTGGGTCAGAAGGAAGGAAGGGAGGAAGGCAGGGAGGAAGGGGAGGGAGGGAGAGAGGAAAAGAAGGAAGCTGGCTGTACCCATTAGCATCACTTCCTATCTTCCCCCAACCTTCCAGCCCCAAGCAATAAACAATCTACTGTCTGTTAATACAGATTTGCCAATTCTGGACATTTTATATAAGTAGAATCATACAATATATGGTCTTTTGTATCTGGCCTCTTTCATAATGTTTTCAAAGCACATTCATATTGTAGTATGAACCAGTATTTCATTCCTTTTTAGTTCCAAATAATATTCTATTGTATGGACATACACATTCTTTTATCTATTTGTCAGTTGGTAGATACTTGAATAGTTTCCACTTTTGGGCCATTATGAACATTATGAACATTCATGTACAAGCTTTTGTGTAGACATATGTTTTCATTTCTCTCAGTGTATACCTGGGAGTGGAATTCTGCGTCATATGATATTTCTATATTTAACATTTTGAGGAACAGCCAAACTGTTTTCCAAAGCAGCTGAGCCATTTTACATTCCCCCTAGAAATGTATGAGGGTTCCAGTTTCTCCACACAATTGCTAGCACTTATTATTATCCATTATTATTATTAGTAGTAGTATTTATAGCCATTTCAGTAGGTGTGAAGTGGTATCTCATTGTGGGGACTTCCCTGTTTTTTTGGGGGAAAATACAAATAGCATAAAATTTGTCATCTTACCCATTTTAAATGTATAGTTTAGTGGTGTTAAATACATTCATAATGTTCTATGACTGTCACCTCCCATCCACCTTGAGAACTTATTGTTTTGTAAATCCAAAATTCATACCTTACACAATAACTCCATTCTTCCCCCATCGTGGCCCCCTCACAACCATCTTAATTTCTTTTTTTCTTTTTTAAATTTTTTAAAATTTTTTTGCGGTAGCCAGGCATGGTGGCACACGCTTGTAATCCCAGTACTTTGGGAGGCGGAGACCGGAGGATCCGGGTTCGCAGCCAGCCTCTCTATTTCTCTCTCCCTGTCTCTCTCTCTCTCTCTCTCTCTACTTAGTGAGGCCCTCCACAACTTCGTGAGACCCGGTTTCAAAATAAAGTATAAAAAATAGGGCCGGGGGTGTAGCGCAGAGGTA
>PVJS01045949.1:0-16017 GCA_004027185.1 Glis glis | reverse complement strand
TCTCTCTCTCTCTACTTAGTGAGGCCCTCCGCAACTTCGTGAGACCCGGTTTCAAAATAAAGTATAAAAATTAGGGCCGGGGGTGTAGCGCAGAGGTAGAACGCCCCTGGGTTCAATCCCCGGTACTACAAAAAAATAAAAAATTAAAAAAAATAAAACATTGAAAAGTATTATTTGATAATATTAAAGAAAAGTATCATTTTCCCATGTATGGTAGGGTTATACCATATTCTCCAGTATGGAAAAATAAAATATATACTAAATGAAAATATGTATACCTACTTATGATATTTCAGAATAATTGAGATTGGTTACTATACCAGGCTTTTTTTCCTAAAGAATGAAGTTATTTTTATGTAAATTTTAGAATGCTTTACCAATGAGCCATGAATGTACCAAACCTGATAGTTTTGAATTCCAGGGAAGTGATCACAATTTTGCTTCTCTTCCTGTAAGGTTTGGTTTGTTTGGATCAAAAACCTTTACCTTCAATTGTTCTCTTCTAGAGATTCTCAGTGTACTTCAGGTCGAAGCAATGTCCCTGCAAACCCCCCTCCAGAAGGGGAGGTGAAGCACTGGCTGAGCTGACATTTCTACAAACCCTCTTGGAGGAACTGTGCAGAGGGCATCAATAAATAGAAGAGAAAGGCAGTCCTATTACTTCTGGCCGTTCTGTGCAGAGTCAACCTTTAACCAGCCTAGCAGGCTTTTAGTTTGATTAATACTTTAATTTTGTAGCAAAGAAATTACAAATTGGAAATATCTATTAGGTCATCTGGCTTGGCGCTTCCACATTACAATATGCATTATGACATGTAATTATCATCTGGAAGAGGAAAGGTAGAAAATTTGACCTCTGCCATTCGCCATGACATGTCCCAATTTTCCTTGGTCAGTAAAGCCACCATTAATGAGGTCTTTTAGCTTTCTTACTCCTCTTTTCCCCTTGTGCGATGCTAATTCTTCATAATTTCCAACTGTTAAATTTACCGGGAAACAACATGAGTCTGGCATTGGCACCTTTCTGTAACTCTGTCTACCCACTCGGTGACTGTTGTAACAGTGATTCCTCATTAGACCATGTGTTTCTCCCAGTCCAATTTTCTTGTTATGAAAAACAATTTGTTCACTTCTTTCAAGCCAGACTTCTGGTCCTAGCCCAGGTTTATATCCTATACTAGGACTATTGCAATAGCACCTAAAAAATATATTTTATTAATATTGGTCTCATTGAATCTGTCCTTCACACTGACACCAGGGACAAGTATATAAAATACAAAACAGAGATAACTTAAAGAAAAATAACGAGGGTCATTTTTGACTCACCATCGACTTGCACATCTACACCTCCTAGCATTTGTTTTTGGTTTCCCTTTTCTTGAAAAGTATTTCCCCATTCATGGCTGCTTTGCTTTCATTCTGATGTCAGGTGAAATGTTACTTTCTTAGAGTTCAGCCTGTCTTTAGTAATGTACATTTTTATTATGTCACCTTGATTTATTCTTCACAGTTTCATGGCATCATTGAGTCATTGTTGCTATTTATTTATAGTTGAATGTTTGATTCCCCAACTAGAGTGTGCATTCCAAAAATGTGAATCATTCCTGAGTATTTTACCACCAGTGCCTAAGACCGTATGAGATACAATTCAAGATATATGTAATGAATTTAAGAATAAATAGATCAAATAATGTAGTTTGAGACAGCAGCAACTATAAGACACTCACCATTCACCTGTTTGGAGCAGCATGGATGGGTTTCACCTTGGGTATGGGCCATGGGGCTATGATGAGTACCCACATGTCTTGGGCCACGTCAGCACCATCAAACTTTCCAATAAAACCTGTGCTCCATATTACCAATGCCAATCTCAAAAAAAGTATAAATAAAATAAAATAGGATTAAAAACATATTTCTGTCTTATTCTCAGTATGTTTTTAAATGGCTAATAAAAATTAAAACCACTTTCTTATTAATTTGTATCAATAAAATAGGATATCTAATTGGAAAAGTTTGCAGTATATCATGCAATTCAAGAAAACCACTTTGCCAGAGACAGCTTGAGAAGGTGGCAAGAACAGTCAAGTTGGGGTTTGAGTACCAACTATTCTACTCTCTACAGTGGCTGTCTTTAGTTACTACAAACTGTAGTTTCCACATTTATCTAATCTCACAGGATTTTTTTTGTAAGAATTTCACATAACAGGTTAACTTGGCCTTTATAAAATACTCATAAACATTAATTCCTCTCCCCTTCAATACCTTTTGTTATGGGGTGGATTGTGCCTCCTGAAAAGTCATGTTCATTCCTAACTCCTAATACCTCAGAATGTGAGCTTATTTGGAAATAAGGTTGTCACAGTGAAATTTAGATGAGGTGGTACTAGAGTAGGGAAGGCCCTTAATCCATATGACTAGTGTCCATACAAGAAGATGATGTGAACACACACACACACACACACACACACACACATACACACACACTCAAACACACAGAATATCATGAGAAAACAACGGCGAGGTTTAGAGTTATGCAGCTGCATGCTAAGGAATGCCAAGCATTGCTGGCAATACCAGAAGCCCGGGAAACACATTGAATAGATTCTCCCCAAAGTCACAGGGATGTTGATAACCTTTATTTTGGACTCTTAGACTCCAGAAATGGGAGACAATACATTTCTGCTGTTTTATACAGACATCTCTTAGTACCCATGTGGGATTGGTACCAGGACCCTCTGCTGATATCAAGATGCACAGAAGCTCAAATCGCTTATATAAAATTGTATACTATTTGCATAGAACCTATGCACATCCTCTTGTATAAGTTCCACTTAAATCATCTCTAAATTACTCGTTCCTAATACAATACAAATGCATTGATTTTCATCAAACAAACAACTAGACAAAGAACAAACAAATGCATCTAAGTGGATTTTGTTCTTTGCTGTTTGAAGAATGGTGACAAGAAATAAAGGTTATACATGTTCAGCATAGATGCAACTTTTTGAGACTATTTTTGAGCTGTGGTGAGTAGAATCTGCATATGCAGAGTGCACAGATATGGAGGGTAGTCAGTACTTTATAACAGCAACCCTAGGAGATGAATAACCCAGGAAGACAGCTGCTGGAATATGTTCCCAGGCAGAAGAACCTCTAAGCTCTCAATTTCATTCTACTGCTCTTTATCACATCCTTGTTATCATTTCAAAAATTCTTGTTTCTTAGTATTTGTAACCTTCAGATATTAGACAGCTATGCACCTTATTTTTTCCTAGAACATATTTAATTGCTGTAATATCTCATCATAAATCAATCTCTCAAGTCTTTATAATATTTCCAATGCCAATTGTGCAGCATTTTTGCCTTGCAGGGAAGTCGTAATTAATTGTTTCCAACAGAAAAATGTCACCAAGTTCCATTCTCTGATATATTTAGACAGATATGTCTGTCTCTGCACTATATATCATAAGGCCTACCTGAAAAAGATACACATCACATTTCTTTTTCTTTTTTTAAAAAAATCTTACTAGCATGAGGCATTTTAGCCATATTCCTCATAGACTAGAGTCCAGTTTATAGACAATGTGATTTGCAATGTGTTTTATTTTTATAGGGACACAATTTTTTCCTCCAGGAGTGCTACATGTCAACTCATTATTTGTAATTCTCTGAAGCCATTTGAGAAGGTAGTTGAGAATCTTTTTTCACATCCCTGCACAATCCTTCACTTGACTTTATTTTACAAACATTTGGTGTCACTTAGAAATTTCCATAAGATGATGCTTTATTGCTCTTCCACTGCAAAAGTCAGGCAGCATCATATTTTAGATTGATTTATCCTGGGTGTTGGGCCAGCTCTGACTGAAAGTTTTTTGCCCCTTCTGACAATGTGCTGTGCCTACCAAATTGTCTCTGAGAACAGCCAGGAGGCAAGGAATGATTCAAGGGCCATGGCCCAGCACCTTTTACAAAGACAGGCATGAACTGTCCTTGGTATTGCTCACTGTTTAATACAGAAAGGAGACAATAAATGTTACCATGTGAAAATTCATAGAGAACTCAACACAATACCCTATCTAAGCTTTGCTTGGTCAAAGAAGATTAGTTGGAGTAAATGATGTTTGAGCGGAATGTTTATGGTAAATAAGTGTTAATCAGGTAATAGAATGCTTGTAAGTTGTATAATAACACGTGTATTTACTTTTTAATTTTGTTTTCAGATGAGAAAACAAAGAGACATGATAAAATTTTTGTCAGATTAGTGGCAGAACCGGGCATCTTACCTCTGACTCTAAGTTGGGAGTTTAACCATGACACCACAGCCACATACTTCTTGCTACCTGAGGTGCCTTGTCCTCGTCTTTCCTAAAAGTTCATCTCAAATTGGATAATGAGCAAAATATTACTTGATCATAAAGTTCCTGAAATTATAGAGCCTTATCTCTCTTCTTAAAAGCTCATAGCTCTTTTTGAACTAATACTATATTTAATTGGCAAATCATAATTGTATACATTTGAAATGCAATGTAGTGTTATACATTTATGGCATACAATGTGGCATGATTAAATCAAACTAATTAACATAACCATCACCTCATTTACCTGTCATTTTTTATGATGAGACATTTGAAATTTATTCTTAGTTATTTTGAAATGTACAATATACTATTATTATGGGCTGTAATCACCCTGCTGAATAATAGCTTTCAAAACTTGTTTCTGCTGTCTGAAACTCTGTCCTCTTTGACTGATAACTCTCTATTGTTTCCTTCACCAATGCCCAATCTCCTATAACTATCATTCTCCTCCCTAGTTTTATGAATTCAATGTTTTTAGATTACATATATAAGTGCAGTGTTGTCTTTCTGTGCATATCTTATTTCACCCCAGGTTTATCCACTTCTGTGTTGTATATTATACATCTTCACACACACACACACACTAGCAAATTTATTCCATGAGGATGGGGGGCTCATATCTTCCCATTGTGCCATAATGTAGAACACTATTAAACATATTCTAGCATTTAATATGTACGAACTTGGTAAATGATGACCAATCCTTAATTCATTTTCTGTTGACCTTTTATGACAGTGTATCTCTTTCTGGTGTCAGAGTTCATACTTCTGACCAAACCCACATGCTCCTTCCACTATTGAAGTGAGAGAGAGAAAAAAAAAGGGAGGGAGAGAGAGAGGGGAGAGAGAGAGAGAGAGAGAGAGAGAGAGAAAGAGGAGGAGGAGGAGGAGGAGGAGGAAGAGGAAGAGGAGGAGATGATGATGATGATGATGATGGAGACTGTAAACAAAGGAGAGAAGAAGGAAGCAAAGAAGAAGGAATGGGAAGGAAGAGAGAAAAGGGGACTCAATTTCAGAAAGATCAAAATCAACTCATGCTGTGTCACACATGTAACTCATAGAAAGTGAATATAAACTCATTTGAACTAAAAGTTGATTTGACTGTCACTTACAGATTATTAAGTTTAAAGCTAAGTAGCCAAAAATGGGTATAACCCAACCAGGTGAGGAGCATTGGACCACAGAAGATTTTTGTGAATTTTTGCCAGACTTTCTTTACAAAATATGAACAGTGAGGTCATATTTTAAAAATGTCGACCTGTATTGTGTGCCTGGAAAGTGCTTAGTACTGAGAACAAACAAAATAAATAATTTGTCTTCAGATTTAGTAAGATTTTTTGAAATTTCATCTATACCTCAAGTCACAATCTCAAAATTATTAATTTGAGTTACAAAGATTTCACCTTAAGTACTATTCATGTCAAATACAGATAAAAAGAAACTTGCTCCAAAAAAACAAAAACAACAACAAAATATAAACAAGTTACAAGGGGAAGAACAGAAGTCTAGGGACAGCAATTACTGAAGGGCTAAGTTCATAACTTAAAAAAGACCAAACAATGCTCCCCCATCCTAATAACATAAAGCTTGCTGAGGCTACAATATCAGTTTACTCTCATATTCAAAGAAAAATGTGTACTTCCTATAGCAATCCTCGTGAGACACTATTACATATGGCCCTTCAGAGATATGAAGAGAAAAATGAGAATGAGCTCTCTTAAAACAAACAGCAATTTATTTTTATGAAGCTTTTTTTCCCATAGGAAAGACTATGATTTGACATCTCTCAAGAGTATCTTCTCAACAATGCTGACATCATGTTGAAGGGAAAAAATGATTCCCCCATGTGCCTTTGGTGAGGCAAATGCTTTTCTGATTTTATAAGGTATTTTTATTCTATTCTATTCTTCATGTGTTGCATGAAGAGATATAGTTAGAGCACATCCTGCAACAACAAGGACCTGTGTGGCCGATTTCCTTCCATCTCTTGAACGCTATGTGCTTTTCTTTCTTTTCTCAGTTGCACCATGCCTGGTGTCATCCATACTAGATCTGGAAGACATCAAACATTACTCCATAGACCATTGGGCTAGCTTTTATTTTTTTCTGACATGAAGTATGTGTGTGTGTGTGTATCTGTCTGTGTGTTACTGGGGATTGAACCCAGGGGAATTCTACCTCCTGAGTTACACCTTTGACCCTTTTTATTTTTTTGTTCCATAATAGGGTCTCCAAGGTTGCTGAGAGTCTCACTAAGTTGCTGAGGCTGTCCTCCAACTTGTGATCCTCCGGTCTCAGCCTCTCCAGTACTGGGATTACAGGTGTGCACAACCATGCCAAGCACTGACTCTATTTTCCCTTCCTTTTTTCCTTCCTTCCTTCCTTCCTTCCTTCCTTTCTTCCTTCCTTCCTTCCTTCCATACTGGGGGTTGAACGCAGGGTGGGTTCTACCACTGATCTACATCCCCAGCCCCTTTTATTTTATTTTATTTTTAATTTTGAGACAGAATCTATCTTGCCTAAGTTGGCCTCAAATTTGTAATCCTCTTCAATCAGTTTCCTAAGTCACTTGGATTACAGGTGTGTACCACCATGCCTGGCTATATTTTCTATCACTAATATTATTTAATTTCTAGCATTATAACCATCGGCATCATACTTGTTTTGTTTTCTTTAACAGCAGTGTTGTTTCATGAGGATAGGGATGGTGTTCTTGTTCCATGATCTAGAACACTACCGAATACATTCTAAGCATTTAATACCTAGGAGTTGAATAAATGAAAACAAGTTCTAAATTCACTCTAAGTTGAATTCTCAAATCCATGACACCCTTTATGATCTCAATACTGTCTCTTGTTCTCTCTAGAATCATCTTCCAAAGGCCTCCAAGTCCTACCTCATGTTCAAGGTCAATCCTTCATTCTCATCAATAATTCAAAATTGGCCCACTTTTTATACCTCAACTAAAATGCAGTCTATCTCCCTGGAAATCTCTTGCTATTTCTCTATCAATCTCCTTTTTCTCGCTACTACTCCTTAGTTTCCCATACACTGGAAAAAAGAAAGCCTCTTCCACAATTGGTGTTGGCAAAACTGGCTAACCACATGCAGAAAAATGGAAATAAGCCGGGCGTG
This sequence comes from Glis glis, assembly GCA_004027185.1. NCBI lineage: Eukaryota > Metazoa > Chordata > Mammalia > Rodentia > Gliridae > Glis > Glis glis. The sequence continues at coordinate 8,524 of PVJS01045949.1, read as the reverse complement.
GTGGCGCACGCTTGTAATCCCAGTACTTTGGGAGGCAGAGACCGGAGGATCCGGGTTCGCGGCCAGCCTCAGCTCTCTCTCTCTCTTTCTCTCTACCTAGTGAGGCCCTCCGCAACTCTGTGAGACCCAGTTTCAAAATAAAGTATAAAAAAATAGGGCGGGGGGTGTAACACGGAGGTAGAACGCCCCTGGGTTTAATCCCCGGTACCGCAAAAAAAAAAAAAAAATGGAAATAAACCCCACTTTCTCACCCTGCACAAGAGTCAATTCAAGATAGATCAAAGACCTGGAAATTAGATCAGAGACCATTCACCATTCAACTCTTCAACACACAGGCACAGGCAAAAGCTTCCTCAACAAGACTTCAAAGGCACAAGATGTTAAAAAGAGAATCAATATGTGGGATTGCATTAAACTGAAGAGCTTCTGCACAGCAAAGGAAACTATCAAGAACCTCAACAGAGAGCCAACAGAATGGGAGAAGATTTTTGCCAGCTACTCCTTTGATAGAGGACTAATATCTAGAATATACAGAGAACTCAAGAAACTCACTGCTAAAAACACAAACAACCCAATCAAAAAATGGGCAAGTGAACTAAAGAGGCACTTCACAAAAGAAGAAATACAAATGGCCAATAAATGTATGAAAAATTGTTCAACATAATTAGCAATCAGAGAGATGCAAATCAAAACTACCCTGAGATTTCACCTAAACCTAGTTAGGATGGCAATCATTAAGTTCCCTTCACTTATAGACCAACAAGATATTTTCTGTAGGTGACCTGGGATCTCTTTGATCACACCTCTGTTACAATGTTTCATTTATTCAGAAAATGCTGAAACCCTTTCATATCACAATTCTCATGTTAAGACAATCGAATTATACCTTCTGTGTCTATCTCCACATTTCACATGATTTTCAAACTTTGCCCCTTGAAAGCAACTTGAAGAGCTTGGGAAAATATTGCGATTTGTACATCCTGACTTGGCCGAATAATAGAATCTATCACAGATCTTAGGAAAGATATATAGCCTTAAAATTGAATGATTCTAGAACTGCATGATACTAGGTCTTCTTTGTATTACTTTAATTTTTCTTTGCCTAAGGGCCAAAGTACTATCCCTACCATGCCAAAGAAGCACAATGCCATGAATTTAAGACTGACTTAAGTAATCTTACATACCACAAATAAATAAATATAATTTCACAAGTGCACTGCTCAGGGTTTTGTCCCCCTTTTTTATACATACAACATTAAAAAGATTTAGTCTAGTCATTTTCTTAATCACTGAACTAGAAACTAATGAGCTACTCTCTTACCAGGTCATACCTGATTCATTCTTCCCTCCTTCCCTCTTCTAAAAGAGTGTTTTCAGCTTTTCTCCCTTCTTCCTGCTTCCTTTATATAATAATTACAACTGCAATATCACTAATACTAAAAAATACCCACTACTACTACCACCTCTAATCATCACCACCTGCTGCTTCATCACCAGAGGTATGAATATTCAATTAAATCTATTATCCCACTGTATTATTTCATCTAGTTCTCATAGGGAAATTATTATTGCCATTGGTGAGGAAATTGACACTTTGTAGTAAAATACAGTCGATTCATGTTATTTGCAGTAGTTATGGTCTATAAAGTTTTCCACAAATACTCATTTTGTGAATATTGAATCATTATTCCTAGGGAAAAATATAAGGTTAAATTCTTGCAAGACTTGGGCAACAGTGTTTTTATTAAGTAATCAATGCATAATCTTGTTTTATGTATTTATCTGTTTAAAGACACTGTATTTAACATATATTGTCAATTTATTCACATTGACAACAGCACTAGGACTTAATGCCTGAAGGGAGCTTAACTAATGTATGTATTTTCTTTGTAAAGCACATCACACATTTCTTGCACTTAGGAACATTAGACAGTATTTTAGCACTCTACCTATAGCACATTTTAAACAGCTAAATCACCAACAAGAAACACAACATTTTGAAAATGTGGCACTAAACAGACCATGGGAAGAAATTTTGTTTACAGTTTGAAAAGGGAAATGATAACGCAGAGCTCCTCCTTCAACCTCAGCTGGGAATGTGTGCATTAAGGGAACAAAAACTTCTCACCTCTCTGTTCACGTCCATGTGTGAGCCCAAAAATGCCATGAACTGTAGGTGAATTTGTAAACATGGAAGTCACAAATAGTGAGGATGAATTTTCACTTGTCTGAGGTCACAAGGTATCAAGCAATACCCAAAGGATGTGGTTCTGGAAACTGGTGGCTGTGTTACCTGTGCTCCACATGTACATGAACATAAACCTTTTGCAAAGATCTATACACCATGTTATTTCCTCTCTCTCATATATCATATTGGGATGTGTGTGTGTGTGTGTGTGTGTGTGTGTGTGTGTGTGTGTGTTGACATATCATATGTCAAAAATGAGATATATGACCAATATTTTCTTTATTCTATCACTCAGAGATAAGCAATTGACGAATTCCCTTCTGGTCTCATTTTAGGCATATTTTATTTACTTAATTTAGATAGTTATGATTATATGTTGAGATCTAATGTTGTAGTCTACAAATAGAATAAAATAATCTGAGAAATTACTCAGAAATGCACTGCAAGTCAAAATAAAGAAAATAACACAATATGTAATATTTGAACGCTTATGAGGATGTATGTTGGAAATGTATGGGAAGATACAGATGGTTGTATAAATATGAATAATCATTATGTATACATCTATTTCAAGATAGATAGACAGACAGAACTTTTCATAGACTTAAAACACATGGCTTAAAAATGGTCATAAGCTACAAATTATTTTGTTTTTTGAAATTTTACTTGCAATGTGTTCCTGAAAAATCTTCCCAAATCAATACAAATATATACCTACTCACTCACTTTGATGTTCATCTTTTATTCTATTTCATAAATTAACTCAATTATTTTTACCCATTTTCTATCTTTGAACTCTCAATGTGTTTTCTATTGGAATGGATATCTTTCTTAATATATTTTTAAACATTTAATTCTGATTTTCCCCCAATGATGCATATTGCTATATGGCCCTATTTAAGCATTTACGAATTTCATGTTCCTCATAAATATATGAAGAATATATTTTCTGGGACATGAACCAGATCTTATGGTAAGCTAAATCAGACCCAACATTTTAAATTTTGGGCTTATTCAGTTACCAATGAGATTGAAGAACTTTCATTTTCTCTTTCAATTTATTTTTTGTACATATGTTTTATCTTATATGTGGAAGGTAGGAAGCAATCAGGATACAAGGGGGACTTTAGATAAAGAAGAAGAAATCCTGGTGGAGCAATGGAGGGGGCCTAGGGAAGAGTGGGGGAGAATTAATAAAGGAAACATTTCCATTGATGTTATATACATATGTGAAATTATCAGTGCCCACCTCAATATCATATATGGGGAAGGGGAGGAAGTAAATAGGGGAGGGAGCTGGGGGAAGCTCACCAAGTGCTGTGTGCATGTATGTCCCTATCACTCTGAACTACATTATGATGTGAGACTACAAAGCAGCAATAAAAGTGTATTAAATAAAAATAAAGAACATTCTCTTGTAAAATCCCTCTGAAATGCAGAATACTTATCTTTTATTTTCCAGAATTTTTTATTCCTTAACTGTTGTCAGATATTTGAAGTAAAATTTCAGTCTATTAACTATACTGTTGCTAAATTTTGACAAACTCTTATAAAGTTTTTAAACATCACCACAATCAAGATATAGAACAGTTTCAGCTGAGCACAGTGGCACATGCCAGTACTTGGGAGGCTGAGACAGGAAAAGTGCAGGATCAAGGCCAACTTGAACCTGCAACTTAAGCAACTTAGTGAGTCTCTCAGCAACTTAGCAAGACCCTGTTTCCAAATAAAAAATAAAATAGGGCTGGGGGTTGTATGTGCTTGGGGTATAACTCAGAAGTAGAGTGTCCTTGGGCTCAATCCCCAGTGCTAAAAATTTTAAAAATATGAAGATATAGAACAGCTTCATCATCTCAGAAAATCTTGTCCTCCTCTGTAATTGTGTCAGATTTCTGTTATTATAACAAATATCTGAGATCATCAACTTACAAAGAGAACAGAGGTTTTTTTTTTCTGTGTGTGTGTGTGTGTGTGTGTGTGTGTGTGTGTGTGTAACCCAGGAGCATTCTACCTCCCAGGTACATCCTAGCTCAATTTTATTTTTTACTTTGAAATAGGTTCTCACTAGGTTTCTGAGAGTCTTCCTACTTGCTGAGGCTGCCCTGTGATCCTTCTGTCTCAGCTGCCCAAGTACTGGATTACAGGAGTGCATCACTATGCCTGGCCAAGAAAAAGGGTTATTTGACTCAGTTTTTGGAGGTTCCAGTCCACAATCAATTAGCCTTGCTGCCTTGAGCCCATGGTGAGGCAGCACATCATGGTGGGGGCACGCAGCTGAGCAAAACTGCCCACACCATGAACCAGCAAGCACAAAGCAAGAGGAAAGGGCTGGATTCCCACAATCCCCCTTGGTGGTCCACCTCCAATGACCTCAGGACCTCCTACAAGGTCCCACCTATCAAAGGTTCCAGCCTTTCCCAATAGCATCTGTGGGTTCTTCCTTCAATTCAGATCAGATGGTCTGAAGAGAAGAATTAAAACTAACAGGCAGCTCAGTTGCAGCTTTAACAAAATTTTATTACAAAGTCAGTAGGAAATAGAAAAAGAGAAGAGAAAAAGCAGCGTGCCTGGAAGACATGCTGGAGAGCCCGAAAGTGGAACTCTGCCCCTCCCTCAGACCCCAGCCCCTTAAATACAATTTTCACATTGGTATGGTTTTATCAGTGTTACCAAGGCAATGAGCTAGTAACTTATTTCTTAGGCATAACTTATTCCTTAGGCAGGTGGTGCCTTCTAGTCTACTAAGTGCACTTACTAAGTACAGAGGTCACTAATCTACCTTGTTTTTACCCCTATTGTATTGGGCTGTATTGGTTGTCTGTCAACTATGGGCACTTTGATGTAACACATGGAGTTTGCCTTTCTCATACTGAGGCAAAGTTACAGAGAATAGGAGGGAAACAGAGGCACTGATTACAGCCAGTGCAGCTGTGTACTGTGATCTAGGGCTAAAGCCTTAACTGCCTCTATGGTGCTCTTAAGTCTCTGCCTGCTTCTAAGGCTAGAGGCTTCAATTGTCTTTGCATTCTTACTATGGGTTAATCATTTAGAACCATGGGGAAGAAAAGAAGGGAGGGGGAACTCTTGGAATGTAACAGAGCTACTGCCTCTCCCTACCTGGATGACTGCCTTTTACATTTTACTAGAAATTAATATCAGAGCAATTTTCCAATACCGACACAGCATCCACTTGGGGACCAAATGGGCCTTTGGGGGTCATTTAAGATCCAAACTACAGAAGTAATCAATCGTTCATTGTTGTCCACACAGTGTTACCTTTGCAAGAAGGTGAAATAAATGGAACCATACAGTAGAGCCTGTCTTTAAAGTCTGCATTTCAAAATCATCTGTGTTACGGTGTTCATCCCTCATACTTCTCTTCTTTTTTTTTTTTTTTTTTTTTAGTCCTGGGGATTGAACCCAGGGGCATTCAACCTCTGAGCTACACCACGGCCCTGTTTCATTTTTTATTTTGAAACAGTGTCTTACTGAGTTGCTGAGGGCCTTTCTAAGTTACTGAGGCTGGCCTCGAACCTGCGATCCTCCTGTTTCAGCCTCCCAAGTATTTGGATCATAGGCATGCGCCACCATGCAGAGTTAATGATTTCCTTCTTAATTGACCAGTTGATCACTGAGTAATAGCCTATTGGAATGACTTTTAATATGAAAATATTATCTAAAAAACCTGATCCTGATTTATACTTGTCCTCGTAAAATACAACAATTCCTATTTAAATCACAGGAAACCTGAAAAATTTGACAGGAGGGAGTAACAATTTGTATCAGGAAATTCTAAAATTATGGAACACTTAATTTGCCTCACCACTTTTGTTGTTGTAACCATAGAGTTTTCTTTAACTTGTATTTTCTGCTGGAAACCAATTCTCATATGTCTTTAGTTATTAAATTCCATTGCTTCCACATGAACCAGGAGAGTTAGGTCCATGAGCCAGACCTCTCACTGTTATAACCAGAGATTCATTTGCCCACTACATTATTAAACTCTCTCCTTTGTCGAAATGCTGATTATTTAGATTACTTAAAAATAGAAAAGGAGAGATTAGGGATTTTTCACAAATTTACTGACACTTGTAAAAGGCTGAGGATCATTTTTCTTAAGCTTGCCTGTGAATAATATAACTATAAATATATATATATACATATATATATATTTGATAAAATATACAATATGCATTAGTTATATCAATATATATATTTTATATGACAGAAACTATTAAGCATTAATTATATAGGAACAATAGGCATATTTATTGGGATTTCAAGCTTTATGAAGGAAGGATAAAAATTCAGATGGAAGGTAGTTTCTCTAGCTACACAGGAAAGAAGCATAAGAAACACAAGTAGGGTGAGGGCGCATCTCACCAGAGCAGGTAAACCAAAGCTGTGACCCTAGGACCAGGGCTCTTTGGTGTCGCTCACCACTGACTGTACTCAGACTGCACACTAATAACATAAAGTGGCTCTGTCTCTTGGAACTGAGGGTCTTACAATTTCATGGGATGGACATCATAATTTTAAAATGTGAACTCCATGCTTGTCTCCTCTAAGTGGCCCTGTGTTGGTCTCTCTCAAAAACTATTTCTTCTCCACTGGATTGGAAATCTTTCAAGAACGGCAAACCAGAAATACACACACACACACACACACACACACACACACAAACACACACACAGATATATATTGCATTATATTATATTTAATATATTATAATATATAACATACATATAATTATTTCTAACACCTATCCCAGTGAAGAGGATTCATAACAAATGAACGAACGTGATATGTAGATCTCTTTATTTATTCAACAGATATTTATTAGTTGTGAGTGAGTGTGTGTGGTACTGGGGATTGAAACCAAGGGCATTCTACCTCTGAGCTACACCCCCAGCTCTATTTCATTTTTTATTTTGAAACAGGGTCTCAATAACATGCTGAGGGTCTTGCTAAGTTGCTGAGGCTGGCTTTGAACCTGCAATCCTCCTGTCTCAGCTTCTGGAGTAGTGGAATTACAGGCATGCACCACCACGCCCAGCTTGTGCCATACTTCCATTACTTGTGTTTTGCCACATTCCTGATGTGACATCTAAAATACTAGATATCTAAATATTAAATATTAGATATTCCATAATATCTAAAATATTAGATAAAATATTAGAGGAGAGAGCCCAAAGAAGAGGCTGGAAACAGATCTTTCCCTCATGACCTCAGAAGAATCCACCTTTGCCATCGCCTTTGTCCTGTTTTCTAGCGTATAAATTTATTAAGAGAAAATAAATTTAGTTTCTCTTAATAAATTTATATTTACTCAGTGAAAATAAATTTATCTTGTTTAAACCACCCAATCTGGGTTACTTGGTTTCAACAACCCTAGCAAACTAATATGCTGCTATGCTTGCAAAATCATCTCTACATGCAATATACAAAAAATAATTATTAAAAATAAAAATGAATGCACTAAAATTTTAAATAGAACCTTGAAGGACTTCAAAGGATATATTCTTCCATCTCAGATTTTTATAATATGCACGGGGCTTTGGAAGGAAAGTCATCGAAGAAAAGGAGTGTTTCCACACAGTAGGAGGAAGGCATTGAGACCACAATGCCTTTTCCCAAGCAGCTGCTGCTTCTTTTGACATTGCATGCATTCAACTTGGTATATTTGGAACAGTATCAGGGTCTGCAGTCATTGTGTGAGGGACTAAAACACCAAGGTCTAGGCAGCATTCATAACCTGCACGGTGCACCTCTCTCCCAGGACCCTTCCTACAGCCCCTAGGGCAGCTCGTATCCAAGAAGCATTGAGCTGAAGCCGCTATGGAGCCCCTGCCTGTGCCCCCAGTGCTGGCTCCAGCTAGCTTGGGTTCCTGCCTATGCATTCCCAAGTGAGGAGCTCAGAAACTGGGCCCTGGGATCCAATTTGGAAAATTGGCTTGAGGCAATCACAGCAGAATAGAAAGAAGAGACGGGATGGTAAAAAATGATATGCGGAGAAACAAGGACAGCAGGTGGATGCAGGGGAGGCAGCGAGAGGAAAAGCACTCAATAGGTAAAGGACAGAGATGAATAGAAAGAGGGATCTTGAAAACGGGATTTGAATGAGAATAGCCAGAGGAAAATAGAAAGATATTCTCCATCTTTTAAAAATGTTCATTCTTTTCCCATAACCTTTCTTTCATGTGCTGATCTCTCTTGGCTTCTGCATATTTTAAAGCCCATTCAAGCCTTCCTTTCACCAGTCCCTAACCTGATATGCCCTCTAGTTTCTTTCTTTCTTTCTTTCTTTCTTTCTTTCTTTCTTTCTTTCTTTCTTTC